>CM055272.1:21232409-21325490 GCA_029237695.1 Conchocele bisecta
TGGATTTGATTTCATTTGATTTATTGGTGTTTAATGGCCTGTCAACAAATATGGTCATTTAAGGCAAGTCCAACGGGTTCGATCCTGCATTTAACATCCTGCATAGGGGGGAAAATCCCAAATTCAGAAAGGAATATTTACATTAAAAAAAATATATGTTCAGCCCTGAAATTATAATAACCTGACCAGGTCAATACCACACCAAAGTCACTTCCCCTAACTAAAAGTAATAGGATTGGGAATAATAGTTTTAGGGGTATAACCAGATTCAACTCTCACATACAAGAATACCAAAGACATAGTTACATGAGGGTCAAACTAGGTTTCAGGTAAGGATGAATCCTGATCGTTAAATTACCGATCGCATGCTTCCAACCAACCACCACAGCACTCCAGATAAGGAATTAGTGATTGAGTATTGTCACTCTATTATTTCTGAAACAATTGGGTATTTCAAATTTTAATTGGGTAAAATAAAATCATGTTGCCGTTTACACATTTGTTTGCTTCGAAATGAAAACATATCTTGGCATTTCATTAGAATTGTCTCCTTGGAGACAATTCTAATGAAATACCAAGATGTGTTTTCATGGAAAATAAGAAAATTATGCTATATTTGTGGTCTATTTATTGTTTTCTGCAGCATGATTACACACAATTTTTGTTGCTTTTTGATACTCGCTACTTCTGATTTCAATTGGGTTTTTGGAAATTTTAATTGGGTATTTAAGCAAATACGCAGCTTATCTGGAGCGATTATTAGGCACCAGATCTAGGTCATTAGAAATGGAACATGGCATCAGGCTGACAGGTATCGTGGCAACCTAAGTATTCTTGCTCATTTCTATCTGACTTGTTGAAACGTATGAAGATGAATAGGACTTAAATTATTACAGTGCTCCAGATAAGCTTTGTTTATATAGAGTATTATTTTACCATCTGATGTCAAATTCGATGTGTATTTTATTTTTACAAATGGATTGTTGATTTCTTCATTATTAACCCTTAGACCGCTACTCACAACAATTGTTGTTTGCTGTTGCTTTTATATCTTGCCTTAGTTCTCAATAAAAACATGGTTTGGCAGCACTTCAGAAGTTTAAATTTGTTTTGATCATTTGTTTCCCTATTTAACCCTTAGACCGCTATCTTATTTAAACTTTCACTTATTTATACCGTATTACAGTTGAACAAGAAACGAGGCAAAGCCACGAAGGCCAGGTTTTTTCCAAGCATAGACACTTGGATAACATAATTATACCCACTTTTTGTAGACTAGATGGCCGTAATGCCAAAATGCCGACGATATCATGCTTTCCGCAAGCGGGCGCGACAATGATGATAAACACCCATGTGAAGTATCAAGGTAATGGGTGAAGCAGTTGCAGAGATATAGTACACGAAAAAACTTTAACAAAAAAATTCAAAGTAATTTGACCTTGACATTGGGCACAGGGGCCGCACGGTTGGGGTATAGAATGAAAATATGGATGAGATGATAAACACCCATGTGAAGTTTCAAGGTAATGGGCGAAGCAGTTGCAGAGATATAGTATAACAAAAAACTTTTAACCAAAAAACTTTAACCAGACGTACGTTAAAAAGTTAACGTTGAAAATGGCTAAGTCAATTACGTAGAAATAATAGGTGAAGGTAAAAAAAATAGTGATATGTGGTGGGCACCCCTTGATTATGAAGCTGTGAAAGTTTGGTGGTCCTAGGTGGTACAGTACCAAAGAAATGGACTTAAACACGAAAACTTAACATTGTAAACGCAAAAACTTAACATTGAAAATGGCTAAGTCGACTGCGCGGAAAAAATGGGTCAAGTTCAAAAAAAGGTAACATGTTGGATAGTGATATGTGGTGGGCACCCCTTGATTATGAAGCTGTGAAAGTTTGGTGGTCCTAGGTGGTACAGTACCAAAGAAATGGACTCAAACACGAAAACTTAACATTGATTGTGGACGCCGCCTGCCGCCTGCTGCCCGCCCGCCCGGCTTTCGCCAATCCAATAGCCTGGATTTTTTTTAAAAAAACCTGGCTAAAAATTACTTAGTTGAGCTGCAAAAAGACGCAGTGTTTGCTTTTTGCAGCTCAACCAAGTACATTTTCAACTTTTTACAGTATATCCACTGCTCAATTTGAAAATCATGCGTATTTTCACATTGCTGTGAGTATTTTGTACTGACCCCACTGTTGATAATCAATGCATATTAACCCTTAGACCGCTATCTTAATTTGTTTGTCATCTGCTGTTTATTTTCTATTTTCTATTTTTATCATCAAAAACATGCTTTGACAGCACTTCAGAATCGGAAATGATTCTGAAGTGCTGTAAAACCATGTTTTTATTGAGAAATAAGGCAAGATATAAAAGCAACAGCAGACAACAATTGTTGTGTGCAGCGGTCTAACGGTTAAGCTAAACTAATTCCAGCACAAAAATATTTACACAATTCCCTAACATTTGTTTGGTCCGTAGCAAGTCTCTTTCCAAAATTTATATCCCAGTAAACTCCCATGCCAAACTACTTTCCGTAACCGTCAACCGCAGTTAAACTAATTCTTAAGAAAACGGAAAATAAATGCATTTTCTTGATGAATTTATTTCAAATGCTGGAATTATAAGGAATGAATGGCCTTTTTGTTGAATTTATCGGGGATATAAACTTGGAAAAGTCGCGGGAATACTGGACGAGGCCTTCCGGCCTTCGTCCAGTATTCCCGCGACTTTTCCAAGTTTATACCCCGATACATTCCACAAAAAGGCCATTCATTCCTATAATAAGTGCGCAAAATACGCCAATACGCCCCTTATCTGGAGCCCTGTTATTACAATGCTGAATTACATTTTGTTGTCTGGTGTATCACTGTACTAGTTTACCTTCATCCCTGCAAAAAAAAACCTTTGTACACAGTACAAAAATAGTCTAGGTTTCGGGGAATTAACATGTTCATCAACGAGCAGTTCTTATAAAACGTAACAAATGATCGAGCTAACTTGTCAGTTAAATTCAATGGTAAACATTTCTTACAATGTTTCTTGCCTTCAAAATAAGACTGTTGTTAGATTAAAATTCGTGTTAGCGCATTTAGCCACACATGAGTCAGGCATCTTGAATCTTGACTTATGGTTGGTGTTTTCGGGGTATGTTCCGAGAAAGTGTCAATAAATCTGCTAATTCGTCCCGATTATAAAGAAAATGAATGAGGCACAGTGAAGGAACACTTGAAACTTTTCTATTGTTTATGATTTTAACAATATTAAAGAGCAGATTAATGGCGGACGCAGAAACTCACGATAAGTTCGTGAACAAAATGACATAAATGGCAAAAATTACCAGTATTTAGTCCAAACACTGGATTTGGTGGCATTTTTAAGGACTTAATGTACGTCAAGTCATGCTTATTTTAATCACCTGACATAAAGTACATCGCGGTTGCACACATGTCTATAAATTACGAAATATGTGAATTCCCCGAAAACTCTGACTACCCAGAAAACTGGCATCTCGACCACCATACAGTATGAAGCTTGTCCGTAAGTATGGATATTTTCTCCAAGATATGACAAGTGTTGCTTAACCTGATCTTTTCTATCTAATCCAAACCACAGGCATTCGGCTTGTTTCGGCTTTCATCGGTATAACAATATATATATATATGAACAAGGCTTCTAACTGTGGTTGGACACGACCTCGTATCACAACACATTCCGCGATTTTATTAACCCTACCTAATGTAAATATTTTGGCGGAAAGTGCACATGTTCATTTGAGAATTATTGTTATCTTGCACAACATAGTTAGAACACATTTATGCACATAATATCGAATTCCAGCTCTTTATTGTAGTCGATATTGTAGTGGCAAGTTCATATGATCATTTGAGAATTATCGATATCCTGTAGAAATTATAGAAAATTACAATTTTAAACATGTTATTTTGTTATGATACAAGGTCGTGTCCGACCAAAGTTAGAAGCCTAAATTAAGTGTTCATATATATAGAGTTATACCGATGAGCCGAAACATGCCGAATGCCTGTGATCCAAACAGATTTCCTCAAACAATGTGTACCACACATGAATGGGTTCAACAAACTAGATGGCCGCGGCCTGCATGTCGCGCCTTGTGGCGAGGCATGGACACTAAAAAAAGAGATATAGTATAACAAAAAACTTTAACCAAAAAACGTAACCAAAAACTTTAACCGGACACACGTACGTACGGGCGCGAAAAAAACTTTAACCAAAAACTTCAAAGTAATTTGAACTTGACATTGGGCACATGTGAAGTTTCAAGGTATTGGGCAAAGCATTTGCAGAGATATACAGTCGAACCTGTGCTAAAGAACACCTCCGAATAGCAATCACCTGGCTGTAAAGGCCACACTTTTGTTGTCACATTGGCACAATTACTATATAAATGACCCTGCGAATAAAGACCACCTGTGAACAAAGCCAGATTCTCACTTCCCATGGCTGGCCTTTATTCACAGGTTTGACTGTAGTATAACGAAAAAATTTAACCAAAAAACTTAACCAAAAAACTTAACCAAAAACTTTAACCAAAAAACTTAACCAAAAAAGTTAACCAAAAACATTAACCGAAAAACTTAACAAAAAACTTTAACCAAAAAACTTCACCAAAAAACTTAACCAAAAACTTTAACCAGACACACGTACGTACGCCAAAGTGCCGACTATATCGCGCTTTCCGCAAGCGGGCGCGACAAAAATGCTTCGAGTAACTCAATATCTAAGCGCATGCACTGAGGTGTCCATCCGAGTGAGTATTTCATCCGAATAAGGTAATAATTATGTGACTGTGCCTGGCGAAATGGGGCTTATCAGTTTTGCGACCAGTGTAGATCCAGATCAGACTGTGCATCCGCACAGTCTGATCAGGATCTACACTGTTCGCAATTCCATCAATGGAACACCCGTCGTGCTTCTAACAAGCAATATAGATCACTATCAGGTCACAGGTGTGAGCTATTTGATCAGGAGCTACACTGAATCGCAACTTCCATAAGCCCCATTTCTCCAATCAAAACCACATTATGAGACACCTAAAATACATGTGCGATGTCTCTTAAAAAATATTCACAAAATTTATGATATTTTCCGTAAATGATGTTGAAAGGTGACGAAATTATCATAGCAAATGTGGAATTTAATTCCGCATTTGAAATGAAATTTTGTCAACTTTTGGCATCATTTACAGAAAATATCACAGTTTCTGTAAATAAATAAATATAAATTGTTTTAAAGTCACTCTTTTTATTAAATTTTCGACCACATAGTCTTTTATGTGGTCGAAAATTAAATGAAAAGAAAGACCATGTGGTCGAAAATTTTATAAAAAGCAAAGAACATGTGGTCGAAAATTTAATAAAAAGAGTGACTTTAAAACAATGTGTATTAAATGTTCTTCCTTTCGGAGGTTTTTGAATATTACTATATAAATATAAATTCATGAAAAATCGCAGTCATGTTCTTAACTCTTTGCATGCTGGGAAACTTGTGGGCTATACATAGTTAAAAACTAGCGGACAAAAATTCATCATATTTTCTTGCATTTCTCCCCGTAAATATCATGAATATGTCTTGGAATTTCATTAGAATTGAGTCCTGAGGACTCAATTCTAATGAAATTTCAAGACATATTTACAGAGAGAAATAAAACATATAATCCTAATTCGTTTGGCGGAATTTTATTTTCGCCGCTTAGCATGCAAAGAGTTAAGTACCAAACCACATGGCGTGTCTCATATAAGGTTACATGGGCAGGGTACATGAAGAATGGACCAAACTCTACGGTTACCTGGTCACAGAGGTAGATGGGGAGATAGAAGTAATGTTAGATGTCTATATTATATTGTTAGCCGCAGGATTAACAAGGGGCATGCTAAGGCCAGACAAAAGGGCACATTTAGCTCGTAAAAAATTGAAAAAGAGGAACATTGAGAGTTCAAAACATTTTTAACATTACCGGTACTTGAAACTTACATCATCATAAAAAAAATGCTAGTAAAACAAGAAATGCGTCTGTCGAACGCGGATGCCACCTGCAGCATATTTGAGAAACTGTGACAAAGTGGTTAACCGAAAAGTGTGATGGACGGACAGACGGACAGACAGAGACAGGACGAGACGGTCAAAATGTTTTTTTTGGGAAACATGATGTCACCAAATTCGGGCGTGGCACCACTACAATATATAGGGCATGGCGTGGCGCTGGAAGAACACTACATGAATGACGAGATGGTTCAAATGGTGGTCACAACATATATTTCCGAGCTCATATAAAGAAAATATTTATGAATTTCCGCAAACAAAATGGTGTATCCTCACCATGTAATGGGTTAGTCTGGATCTACACCGTCTACACGAGTTGATACACAACTTTCATCTGCCTGTGACATATAAAATGTTGTTGAGAACATTTCAAAATAGTTCAAGGAATTAAAACGATATTTTAATTCATATGTTCGAAAATCTTGTCATAATCTCACAATGTTGGTCGACACACTCTAAAACCCAAAGAAAAATATTTACCAACATAGCCACAATCAACAGTTGAAGCATGAGAAAACCTGTAGCCAGTGCATACTAAGATTGTGTGCCTTAATCCTTAGACTGCTACACTCACAACAATTGTCGTCTACTGTTGCTTTTATATATTGCCTTATTTCTTAATAAAAACATGTTTTGACAGCACTTCAGAATCATTTCCAATGGAAATGATTCTAAAGTGCTGTCAAAGCATGTTTTTGATGATAAAATGGAAAATAGAAAATAACAGCATTCCGTCCGATTCCAATTTCTCTGCAGAATGATCATCGAATGGCGAGTAGTGCAGACCCTGATCAGACTGCGTGGATCGATGTGTAATGATCTATTCTGCCTATTTGAAGCATGGCTTGTGTTTCATTGACCAAATGGCGAGCAGTGCAGATCCTGATCAGACTGTGCGGTAGCGCCAGCTTGTCTGGGTCTACAATGGTCGCTGTGATTATAAGCCATATTTCTCCAATCACAGCGACATATAATAACCCTGGGTATCTTTACTTTATCGCATCAAAACTACAACATGTTACCGAGATGTTAAATAAATAGGAGATCACTGGCTAGTATCCGACCCACGAAGGTCAAGGTCATAGCTATCACTGTGTGGAAGCCATAGATGAAATTTGGTACATATCGGACTAACAGTAACATATAATTCCAGCACAAAAATATTTACACAATTCCCTAACATTTGATTGGCCCGTAGCAAGTCCTCTGTCCAAAATTTATATCCCAGTAAACTCCCACGCTGAACTACTTTCCGCGTAACCGTGAGGCGCAGTTAAAATAATTCTTAAGAAAACGGAAAATAAACAAATTTTCTTGATGAATTTATTTCAAATGCTGGAATTATAAGGAATGAATGGCATTTTTGTGAAATTTATCGGGGATATAAACTTCCGGCCTTCGTCCAGTATTCCCGCGACTTTTCCAAGTTTATACCCCGATAAATTCCACAAAAAGGCCATTCATTCCTATAATATAAAAAATTTGAACATACATATAATGCCTACGATGAAGTCAGAATTATGACGGCTATGTCTCACTTCCAGAAACAAGCCGTGCGACAAAAATGTAGATAGAAGCGACCAAAATAGCAGGTACATTATAGCCCGGGTATATTGCGGGTATATTGCACGATGAAAGTGGTAACTTTTAATAAAATTCTTCACATTAAACCACAACATTGCCATAAATGTTTGATAGCAGCCGAAATATTGTAATAAATGTTTATGGGACCAGTCTAAATATTGATGTAAACTTTTACAATGTCATCACAAATATTTTAATAGACAAACACAATCTATGAATTCTTTGTTGGTCTTTGTATCATGAATTTTTACGACACAATTTGATACATGATGTATATTGATTGGGTGAAGTAAAGCAAACAAATTTAGCCATTAAATTATCTGAGGACGCAGCATTTTACTGATGGAAAATTGTAAATATTTTCTTTATTTCTCATCGGAAGTATATGTGACCACCATTTGAACAGTCTCTTTGAGACGGTTCAATGAGTGGTCGCAACATATATTTTCATTTAGAAATAAAAAAATCAAAAAGGAAATATTTCAAAAGTTTCATCGGGGATATATATTGTGACCACCATTTGAACCGTCTCATTGAGACGGTTCAAATGAGTGGTCACAGCATATACTTTCATAAAGAAATTAAAAAAATGGGAAAGAAAATGTTTCAAAGGTTTCATACACCCAAATTGACGGTTCAAATGAATAGGTACAACATATAGTTCCATGCATAAATAATGTACAGTCTTCACTCATTATCTCAAACACTCTCAGTCAAACTACTGGTAACTCGAAGTCAAATTCTAAGCATATAATGGGTTAGGTAATATGAGAGATAAACATTTATTATGCATCCACTTAACAAGTAAATATGCGTCAATTATTCATACACTTGTCGTAATTAGGTAGGATGCAGGTTTAATTATGCATACAGTGGGATGATTTTTACAATTCCCAGACAAGATGCACAACATGATGATTTAAATAAAGTCGAGTCAATTCTGGCCCAGAAATAACCAACTTTATCCTATACTTCAGCAATGCCGATTAAACCGCCTCACGTTAAACTGTAGAAATAAAATTGCTACCTCATTGCGATACACTCCCCTCGTACCATATCGTATGCAACTCTTGTAGCTTAGGTTAAACTGCAGTAATATATGTCACAAGTTGGCAAGTATTTACGTACTTTTTACATTAATTAAGTTCTTTAATTAACCCTTTCAACACCACAGGCCTGTATAGTGGTATTGGCAAAACGTGTTGATCCAGATGAGCCGGCTCGTGACAAGCCGTCTCATCAGGATCTGCACAATTTGCAAGTAGTTTTCATATTTTTTGAGAACAAAAACACCCCCTTTTAATAAATGGACTAGTCTGAAAATCATTTTGTGATGATTGGATTGGTTGCAAATTAACAAATCAAAATCCATTCCAGTTACTTAGGGTTAACAGGTTAAACTCAATCCATTCCAGTTACGTATTAATTAGGGGGTTTCTTATTTTTTAGAACATGTTTAAACCCATTACAGACGAGTACACTTTTAGTAGTATGAACTTTTTGAGAGAAAAAAATCCCTATTTTATTTATTTCCTTTCGAAAGTATATGTTGTAACCACTCATTTGAACCGTCTCGATGAGACGGTTCAAATGAGTGGTAACAACATATACCTTTATCGATGAATGAACAAAATAATGAGAATTTTTCAACAAAAATCATAGTATCCTTAGGCTGAAATGGGTTACTGGTGTCAACAGCTAGGTAAAAACTTTAACACAAATCTTACGGATGGACGGAATGACGAAAACAAGAAACCCCTCGACATTATACTTTGTATGCCGGGGGGTATAATAAATATTGCTGAAATAAAAACATTGATCTATAAAGTTCATAAATAGTACGGTATGCTAAATACCCCCAGGACAAAATATCCCAGACATATACACAAATGTAATTTGTCATAAAATGTTGACAGACCAGATAAATTGCAAATCTAATTTGACAAATTCTTCCGTGTATACATGTGTATGAGAAGTATAACACATTTTGACAACTTATTAATTTATTTAATGGTGTTTTACCACCTGTCAACAGCTAGTCAGACTCATGGCCATACGGAAATACGGAATCAAGAGCAGAGCAAAATGTAGCTACAATAATTTGTTATCTACGGCTACAATTTGACCCATACAAAAAATGTGAGCAACCGAAGTGCATACCCAAACCTGTTGCATGTCGGTCAAAATTGAGTAAACTGTATATTTTATACCTTTAAACAAATAATCTTTGATGTAGAACTAGTAAATTGCCAAAAATAATAGAACATGGAAATCATTTTCCCAAGGAAGCTATCTTTTCCTTAGTTGTTGTTCAACATTCAACATAACGTAATGAAGCTTTCATATTTACACATGTAAATGTCAGATAAAAACATCAACACGGTAAAATAACCAATGTATGCATGTGTAAGTTCTTTATTAATAATGTATTGATACAGCTTGGACAGTTATATATCGCTAACATATCAAACACGCCGGATAACCGATTGTAAACATCATTCTTCCATGTGTTACATTAAATAGATGGGGTGAAATTGCTACCCTCGCGAAAGGTATGGAGCGTGGTAGCAATTTTGTTTCTAAGCAAAATGCACCCTTCCTATCTATCACATAGGGGACATAAAAAAGCACAGGCACCTTGTGGTATGAACGACAAAAGCCTCTTTAAATCATACCCAATTTTACTCTGATATTAACCCTGAATACTGAATAAAAAATTGACATCTGCTGTTTATTTTTTATTTTCATTTTTTCTCATCAAAAACATGGTTTGACAGTACTTTAGAATCATTTCCAACGGAAATGATTCTAAAATGCTGTCAAACCATGTTTTCACTGAGAAAAGAGATCAAATATGACACAGCCAGCAGACGACTATTTTTGGTTCCCACATTCTAAGGGTTACACATCTACAAGGTAGGACACTCGCCATCTTTTCAACCAACGGAAGTGGTATTTATGTACCTAGGGCACGGATCTCGAATTCAGTAATTGTAACACGCACGAAGGCCGTGACAATTACTGAATTAGCAAGCCGGGCCCACAAAGTAAATAATCCACTTCCGAAAATATGGCAGTGTCCTACCATGTAGATATTTAATATCAAATTAAAATTGGGTACAATATAGAAAAGGATTTTGTAGTTCATACCACAAAGTGCCGGTGATAAAAAGTGCTCCAGTTTGATTGACACATTACCACCACAATTAGAATGACTTAAAGACCATTATCGTGTCAATGTTTACATCATTAACGACAGCCTTTCATCGGCGGATGTGATAAATATGTGAACTATTATATACACATCATGGGAACTTCCATCCAAGTTGTAATCTAAAATATCATCTAAAATTTAATCTAAATCAGAAATTATGAATGAGAAAGCTTTTTGGATGATTTTACGCACCATTTCAAAGGTTAATGAAATGTGGACGGATGAAACATAACTAATGTGCGAACGTCACGTCAGAAAACTTATAATAACATATGATTGTTTAACAGAAAAATGTAAATTTAATATTACATTTTGTTATTTATTTGATTGATTGAGGGGGGGGGGGAGGGGGGACGGACGGACGGAAGAACGGAAGGACGGAAGTTCCCACCAACTGATCTTTGTTGTTTTTTACTGCATAAAAAGTACCCGACAAAAACAATGGAATAAGCCAATAAGAGCACTAAAAAAGCTCCCCAACACACAGAAGAGCATTTGTTGGGTACTTTTGTACCCAACATATATCCTCTTGTGTGCCCGGACGGACGGACGGACGGACGCTTGCTTGCATGGGTGGGAGGTTGGGTATCGCTTGCATTGGATGGATGGACCATTGAGGAATGCATACGAATCAAGAGAAGAGAAGAGTTTCTGTATATGTGTCTTGCATAATGTTCTGAGAGAATTATAGTAATTTACAGTATTAAAACATACCGTAGGCTACATGTATCATTATATTACAGTCGGTGGGCAGTAAACTACGTCACATTATCTCTTTGCATGCTGGGAAACTTGTGGGCTATAAATAGTTCAAAAATTGCAAACGACAATTCTATATTTTCTTTTATGTCTGGCAGTAAATATCATGAATATGTCTTGGAATTTCATTAGAATTGCGTCCGGAGGACGCAATTCTAATGAAATTCCAAGACATATGTATACAGAGAAAAAATACTAAAAAAAAAAATATTCCTAATTTGTTGGCTGTTATTTTCACTACTAGTATAGCAGGAAAAAAAAAAGTTAAACATATGAAAAAACTTGTGAAACGTAAAAGTGTCTTGTATAATTTTTGGAGAATTAAAGTAATTTACAGTATTAAAAACATACTGTAGGTTAAACGTACATGTATCATTTATAATACATGCGGTGGGCAGTAAACTCGGTCTCATTAAACACATCAAACAACTTGTGAAAGGTAAAAGTTTGTACATAGTCACCTGGTGAGGCAGAGGTAATCGCAGGGTAAATAAAATGGACAGAAACGGCCAAGGGGGACAACTCGCACTACAGGGGAAAACTGGTCTTATGTGGGCAAACTGGGCGACACTGTTTTCGGGTAACTTAGGTTGCAGAGCCATAAAGGTATAAAAGTCACCAGGTCTCAGATATGCCAAAAAGCGATGAAACAGAATCGGAAAACAATAGTTTAATCGTAGATTTGTATCGTATTTCTGAACCTAATTGTAGTGATAAGTCGCCTGAAAAAATATTTCAGTTAAACGAATTACAATAGGATCTATTATGAGATTTTTTTTGGAAATTTGGCGCAGTACATGTATTAGCATTTCACAACAAAAAAATAAAGAAATTTCACAAAATGTCAAACCAAATTACCTCCCCTGCATCATCACAATTTCAGCATACATGTATTTGGCAATGACAGTATTATAGTTAATTAACCCTTAGACCGCTACTCACAACAATTGTCGTCTGCCGTTGCTTTTATATCTTGACTTATTTCTCAATAAAAAACATGGTTTGACAGCACTTCAGAATCATTTCCAACGGAAATGATTCTGAAGTTCTGTCAAAGCATGTTGTAAATTATTCTAAAGTGCTGTCAAAGCATGTGTTTGATGATACAAATGGAAAATAGAAAATAAACAGCATACAAAAAAAAATATAAGATAGCGGTCTAAGGGTTAATACATGGGACTAGATTGTAATT
Source organism: Conchocele bisecta (assembly GCA_029237695.1). Taxonomy (NCBI): domain Eukaryota; kingdom Metazoa; phylum Mollusca; class Bivalvia; order Lucinida; family Thyasiridae; genus Conchocele; species Conchocele bisecta. The sequence continues at coordinate 21,245,244 of CM055272.1, forward strand.
ACGATCTCCACCCCTAGACCACCAGTACAATACCGGAGGTGGGTGGGTGACAATGACATCCTTACAGATGACATAATCAACTTGAGATCGTTATCTAAGACAATTAACCACCAATTTCACTCATCTAGACATCTGACCATCTTTATAGGGTCACACCTCAGAAAGTGTTCTGTGGAAACAGTTCACCATCGCTAATTTGGTTGTCAAATTTATTGAAGAGTTTAAAGGTACATGCCCACTCAGTAAGAACAAAATGTTATTAAATAAAGGAATTAAATAAGTGTATAATTGTGTCACTATTCCACCAGTTCTAAATTACGAGTGCCCGCTATACAGATATAATCATTTAGTAATATTTATTTTGCTGATGGTGACGAGCGGTTGTATCAGGCTATTTTTATATGCAAATGAGGCATGCTATTTATTTAATTATTTATACTAATTAAATGTGTCACCTGAAAAAAATAATATTTTCGACAGATTATAAAGTATGATCATTGCACATCAAAATATAAATACAGAGAATAAATAGTAATGTCCGTTAACAGTTTAAGGAAACACGATTATTGCCCCTGATATCAGCTTGGAAATTTACGTCTGATATAAAATGTATAATAATGCCAATCAATACGTGGTATAATGGTGAATGAATGTTTATTTTGCCAGAAAATGTCTCAGATGATGTCTCTGATATAAAGAACATGTTGTGCCTACTGAGTTGGCATGTACCCTTTCACCCCTAAGTAACTGAAATGGATTTTTACATGTTAATTTCTGGACCAATCAAATTGTCATAAAGTGATTTTCTATGTCCATCTATTATGCACGATTTGTCTATGTTGTGGTATTATAACCCTTTCACCCTAAGTAACTGGAATGGATTTTGAGATGTTAATTTAGCAACTTCAGACTATTCCATTTGTGAAAAGGGGATGTTTTTACTTGCAATAAATGCAGATCCTGATGAGACGGCTGGTCTTGAGCCGGCCCATCTGGATCTACACTATTTGCCAATAACACTATACAGGCATGTGGTGTTGAAAGGGTTAATGAATTGGATAAACAAAAATTATTGTCTGCAGTTGTTTCATATTTTATCTTTTTTTTTCTCAATTAAAACATGGTTTGGCAGTACTTTAGAGAAAGTGCTGCTAAACAACGGTGTGTTGGCTAAGGCTGAGCTCTGCTTAGTCTCAACCTTTACAATGTTACTGGGTTATGTTGGACACCAGGCTAATCAAGCACCTGCTAACGGTATGTCATGTCCGCAACATAATTGATCCATTATCTCAAAAATGCAGCAAAAATGAATGTCACACACAGCCACATAGTATGCCAGTTATTATAATAATTACTGGAGATCGCAGTACACCAGCTCGAAAAATGGAACGTAACCCTTAGAATGTGGGAAATAAAAATTGTCGTCTGCTGTTGTTTTATATTTTGTCTTTTTCTCAATAAAAATATGGTTTGATAGTACTTTAGAATCATTTCCATTGGAAATGATTCTAAAGTGCTGTGAAAACATGCTTTTGATTAGAAAAATTAAAAAAAAACAGCGGACGAAAAAATGTTCGGCATGATTTTGGAATTCTCATGTTCTCTTAGCCATTTCCAAACTACAAACCTCTTTAGCGGTGTTTGTAAACAGTGTAGATCCAGATGAGCCGGCTCATAACAGTAGCCATCTCATCAGGATCTGCACTATGTGCAAGTTATATTCACATTTTTTAGAAGAAAAAAAAACCACACACACCCTTTTATAGACTAGTCTGAAAATCATTTTGTGACAATTAGTTTCGCTGGAAAATTAACATATGACAGTCCATTCCAGTGATTTAGGGTTGAAAGGGTTAGAAAGAAGAAAATTTAGACTAGACTGGTCCTGATATAGAAACAGTGGATTAATATCCCTTGGGTTTCTCAGCTAGGGTGGCAGATGGTCCGTTTCAGCTCACAAAGCATCTTAACCATCCAGATCAATAGCAGACATAATATTATTGTTGTTTATGGTTAACCCTTTTCACGCCTCTGCAGAAGATGTCTTTTGAAAACATTGTGGGAAAAGGAGAAATTGCTTGTAACAAGCAATTTCTCCTTTTCCCACAATGTTTTCTACTCTATCAGATAATTTAACCATCATTTGACCCAGCATTTGATTCTTTTATTCAGATGTTTTGGATTTGGTAGAGTCGAAATATCGCAAAACAGGGAAAGGGTTAATATAATATAAGCATACACACAGGAAATAGGTATTAACCCATACCATGCGGAATTAAATTTTGTCATCTGCTGTTTCTTAAATATTTGTTTATTTTTCTCATCAAAATCATGGTTTCATAGCACTTCAGAATCATTTCAAACGGAAATGATTCTAAAGTGCTATCAAACCATGTTTTTATCGACAAATAGGACAAAATAGAAAACAACAGTATACAACCTTGAAGTTTTTATAATGGCAATAACCCAATTCAACTCCCAGGTAACAAAAGAGCCAAAGATAAAAACGTACCTAAGGGCCAAACCAGGCCAAATCGTGATTCCTATAAGGAGGAACCCCTACCGTTAATTTACGCCTTCATGTTCGCCCGACCAACCACCCACGAAACTGGAGTACCCGGCGGAAACCCACTTGTCAGCGAGAACACTTATACAAATGCTTTCGTTGGCACGCATGGAGGCTTATCGGTGATCCTGAATGTGGGAGGAAACAGGAGTACCCGGAGGAAACCCACTTATCCGGTCTGGCAACCACCATACCATGTTCATTTAGAAAATCTTCCAACATCTATCTATCTATCTTCCAATACTGTCATACACATGCTGAGGCCCGTTTCATTAAACTTTGTACAACTAAAATGTTTGTAAGTGCACATTTAGGATCGTCTGAAAATTTCAAATGATGGATTTACATTTATTGAGCATAGGCTGCATATGCAGCCTATGCTCAATAAATGTAAATCCAATAATTGTTTACAAGAAAACAATGTTGGTGTGAAATTTACACACTATAATAATTTTGCACTTACAAACATTTTAGTGTTACAAAGTATAGTGAAACGGCCGCCCCCTGGTGACAATGAATGTCATAGACAATTGACACAAAATTCAGAGCTCTGAATTTTGTTATAAATTTTCACTATTATTCACAGACTGATTTTGTTATCAATATATTAAAGCGAAATACTGCAGTATATATTAAACAAATCTATCCATCTCCCAATACAGTCAAAATCCTGCTGGTGACTATAGGGATGTCAACGACAATTGGCAACACAATTCACAGCTCACATTGTTAGGTACCTTAGACATCAATATATGTGGCTGTGACTGGAGAAATGGGGCTTATAGGTTTCACGACCAGTCTAGATAGATCCAGATCAGTCTGTGCATCAACACAGTCTGATCAGGATCAGGGGCCCATTCCACTAAACTTCGCACGACTAAAATTTTCGTAAGTGCAAATTCAGGATTGTCTGGAAATTTCAATTTATGGATTTACATTTATTGAGCAGAGGCTGCATATGCAGCCTATGCTCAATAAATGTAATTCCAATAATTTTGCACTTACAAACATTTTAGTCGTATGAAGTTTAAGTGAAACGCGCCCCTGCACTGTTTGTCATTCCATCAACGACACACCCAATAAAAAATGCTTCTAGCAGGCAATATAGATTGTTATCAGGCCACTGCAAGGAGTGTGCTGTTTGATCGGAGCTATACTGGTCACAAATCACATAAGCCCCATTTTTCCAGCTACAGTCACATATATGTTCATAGAAAATGATTTTACCATACCCGATAATGAAGTTAACAGGAAAATCTTGATCCGATGCAAAATCCACTTAAGCTAGCTCCACTATAATATGCAGACACAGCTTTGCAATAATCCGCACGTTCGTTAATAATTCCAAAAACACAGCTTAATCATGCACCGCATTCCAAGTACAGAAACCAAACTCCAGAAACAGTGTTTAACAATGAATCTCCCTGCACGTCAGTCACAAAACCATCTCCACAAGAAATCCAACTCGTGTGTTTGCCGATAATTCTGTTTGCAATTCGGCTATATGTGACGCAGCTTAGAGAGCTCAATATCCGAAAATCTATTTCCTGACGAAATTAATCCGAATTCTGTCAATACCGCTTCCGGTGTATCTGTCTTTATAAAAGAGACAAGTCGGTGACTTAACCCTTACCACTCTAAATTAAATATTGTCGTCTGCTGTTTTTTTTATTTTCTGTTTTTCTCGATGAAATCATGTTTTGACAGCGCATGAGAATCGTCTCCAACGGAGATGATTCTCATGCGCTGACAAAATATGTTTTTGCTAAGGAAAAAGATAAATATGAAAAATAAAACAGAAGACGACAATTTTCAGTTCCTGCCTTTTCCGGGTTAATATCAGTATCTACTTTCCAATCTCATTCCAGTATTTGCCGATATATCTCCACGAGCTACATACATGTGTACGTCCCTCCGTTGACTAAACGACTCACCAGACGGAGGAGCCATATGTACACATCATTGATTCATGCTATCTGTATGTCCATCGCTAATTTAGCCCCGAGTCAAGTGGTCTGGTTTTCTAGTAACGTATTGCCTGACAGTGAAAACAGAGTGTCCTTTAAATGCAATCTCAACATCAAATGACTGACTCAGGCAATTGAGTGAATGGTTTACACTAAACACTTGCATTCAGTTAATAAACCCCTTCCGCTCTGGTAACAATAAATACCTGGCGACGTTGCGATGGTTATAGCGACGTTACGATGGTTTACGAGACTTCTACAGGTAAGTCACTTCGAGGGACAAATTATCAGTAGCGGATTGCTGACACAAACAGTGGGGATTCAGAACTATTTCTTATCTGAGCACAGCTCCAGATAAGTTTTAAGTTTTGTATCTAAAGAGTACATGGTGTATTATACCCCCATATTTCAAATTCAATGCGTATTTTACTTTTACAAATGTAGTATGGTCGAGACGCCAGGTTTCGGTAATTGGAGATTTCGGGGTATTTAGGTATTTTGTAATTTATAGACATGTGTGCAGCCGTGATCTGCTTTACATCAGGTGATTAAAAGCGTGACTTGACGTACATATTATTAAGTCCTTTAAAAATGCCACCAATTCAGTGTTTGGACTAAATACTGGTAATTTTTGCCATTTAGTTCACGAACATTACCGTGATTTTCTGCGTCCCGACATTAATCTGCTCTTTAATATTGTTAAAATCATAAACAATAGAAAAGTTTCAAGTTTTCCTTCATTTTGGCTGATTTATCTGCAAGATGAGCAACAGCCAATGAATACTCTGGACGAATTAGCAGATTTATTGACACTTTCGGAGGAACCACTACCGTTAATTTACACCATCGCGTTCACCCGACCAACCACCCATGATTTTCATATTAGCAACATTCGTTTTTATTTATTTTTGCATTTGTTTCTGTCTCACTGGAGTAAATTTGAAATTCTCTCATGCATATGAACCAATATTTCTCTCAAAACGAACTGCAGACTTTGATCATAGCAACATTTGTTATCTATACCCCTCCACCTCTCCACACACACCCCTTACATTCTCACACTCATTGACATACCACATTTGAATAATTTCCCAGCAGTAATGGAGATGAGATGGCACCGCCAAGATATAATGACAGTGTAACCTCTCTAAACCGAGAGGCTCCATTTTAACTTAGCACTCGATGAACAATTGTTGTCATTTTCAAACAGACACAACAACGAAATACATTACTGATTGTAAATGACAACAATTGTTCATTGAGTGCTACATTACAATGGAACCTCTCAGAGGTTTAGAGGTTTCATTGTAATTTAGCACTCAATGAACAAATCTCGGTTTAGAGGTTTCATTGTAATTTAGCACTCAATGAACAAATCTCGGTTTAGAGAGGTTTCATTGTAATTTAGCACTCAATGAACAAATCTCGGTTTAGAGAAGTTTCATTGTAATTTAGCACTCAATGAACAAATCTCGGTTTAGAGAGGTTTCATTGTAATTTAGCTCTCACTGAATAATTGTTGTCATTTTCAATCATGAACAGACACAACAACGAAATACATTACTGATTGTAAATGACAACAATTGTTCATTGAGTGCTACATTACCGAGAGGTTTAGAGAGGTTTCATTGTAATTTAGCACTCAATGAACAATTATTGTCATTTACAATCATGAAACAGACACAAAAACGAAATACATTACTGTGAAACCCATCAAAATGATTTGATTTATTGGTGTTTAACGATCTATCAACAGCTAAGGTCATTTAAGGTTGGGCCAACAGGTATTTAACCTGCTGTATTGAGGGGTAGGGGGGAGCCCAAAATCAGAACGGAATATTACAGTGAGTGAGAAATGGACTTAAACACAGAACCTTAACATTGAAAACAACCAAGTCATTGAAGCAGAAAAAGTAGGTCAAGGTCAAATGAAGGACATATTGTATACTGCAGTTTCTCGGGTACACCACTAGCAGATCATATTGTCCAAGTTTGGGGATGGGGATTATAATTAGTGCGAAATGGACTTAAGCGCGACAACGTAACATTGTGGATGCTATAAAAACGACATCAACTTTCGACATCATGGACAGAAAATATCGCAGTTTCTATAAATATTTTTCATGAAAAATCGCACATCTTCTTAAGTACAAAATCATATGGCTTGTCTCATATGCATTTACTACAATAATGAAAACACATCTTGGTATTTCATTAGAATTGTCTCCAAGGAGACAATTCTAATGAAATACCAAGATGTGTGTGTATTATGATTTTACATACACTGTGAACACAGTGAATGTTAATGTTACGTAATAAACATTTCATTTACATATTTACATGCACGCTCATGATATTTGCCTGTGAACTTGTGAAACAAGGATGAATAATTAATTGTCTTAAGTGACATATACGTGTATACACAAGATACTACACAATGATGTACATTAACTATAACAATATTACTGTCATTATTTATAATATTTATATTACCGGTATTGTTTTATCAATCTGATAATCTGATGTCATTTATACATATACAACTATGATAAATCTACACTGAGGATATACCATTTTGTTAGTGGAATTTTCTTTATACGTGATTAGAAGTATATGTCGCGACCACCATTTGAACCGTCTCGTTGAGACGGTTAAAATGAGTGGTCACAACATATACTTTCATTCAGAAATAAGAAAAAACGTGAGGAGAATATTTTTAAAAAAATCATACACCCAAAAGTGTATTTCGAATGTAATGGGTTAACTATAACAAAACAACTATCATTATTTATAGTAGTTGTAATATTGTTTTATCAATCTGATAACGTCACCAAGACATACACAGCTACAAATGTATGAAACATCTACACATTTTAATATATACAGCCACAAAACAGCACAATGGAAAAATTAATTCTGACCTGAGCTTTCTATAAATCCCTTTCCTTAAATTCTTGCTAACACAGGAAAAACTACAAACGAATAAGTGAAAAAAGAATACTCTTGAAATCTTATACAAAAATTGCAATGTTAATTGCACGTTGAAGTTAATTACGGTTCGTCATTGCCACTAATTGTAACAAGCATGAACTATCTGGCTCAGCGAACATGGAACAAAACACGTGTTGTCAAAAACAATCGGAGATAACATCTATATTCATAACAGTGGAAACACGCATTCCATATGAATATGGCCTATAAAATCATTTCGAGTGCGGAAACTCATTACACGTCCTACAAATTGCATTTGTGCAGGACAGTGATATTTTTTATTTAAAAAAGAAAGTTTTGTGTTTGTCGAAACTCCTGCATTCCTTTGAGAGAGAAATTTTCAATTTAAGGATAAATTTATTAATTTTTATTATACTGAATTTATTACATTATCACAGCCATTTTGGGCCATTTTGGCTGTGATAATGTAATAAATTCAGTATAATAATTCTGCATAGTTTTAATCATCAAATATATGCGGTCGTTAGTTCTGTATGAAATACTGCATTTCGGAAAAATAAATGATTACTCTACTTTGTAATTTTGATGAAATCGGCTACAGAACATTTGGAATGATTATTTATATTTTGTCGTCTGCTGTTTGTTTTCCTTTTTTCTCAAAGAAATATTTTTTTTGACATACCTAATTGCCACTGTAAATGCCAGTTTAGGATAGCCACAACCAATACTAGTTTATGCTGGCCACAGCAAATGCTAGTTTAGGCTGGCTATAGGGCAAAACGCAGATTTAGACTGGCCATATCAAATGCTATTTTAGGCTGGTCATGTAATTTAGGCTAGCCATGGCAAATGCTGATTTAGGCTGGCTATATCAAATGCCGATTTAGGCTGGCTATAACAAATGCGGATTTAGGCTGTCCATATAAAATGCTGATTTAGGCTGGCTATATCAAATGCTATTTTAGGCTGGTCATGTAATTTAGGCTAGCCATGGCAAATGCTGATTTAGGCTGGCTATATCAAATGCTGATTTAGGCTGGCTATAACAAATGCGGATTTAGGCTGTCCATATAAAATGCTGATTTAGGCTGGCTATATCAAATGCTGATTTAGGCTAGTCGTATCAAATGCTGATTTAGGCTGTCCATATAAAATGCTGATTTAGGCTTGCTACATGTATATCAAATGCTGATTTAGGCTGGCCATATCAAATGCTGATTTAGGCTGGCCGTATCAAATGCTGATTTAGGCTGGCTATAACAAATGCTGATTTAGGCTGACCATATCAAATGCTAGTTTAGACTGATTTAGGCTGGCCATGGCAATCGGTGATCTGGACAATGAATGCTTCTCCAGTAACTTAATGCTTACAACAAGGTGTATGATCACGTGGTTACAACAACAACAACAAGTACTGAAACTTCCAGAAGCCATCCGATTCAAAGTACTTTTATTTTGTCCTTATTTTGTAACGGATTTTGATAAAATATGGCGCAGCCATCAAACGCGTCTTGTTAAGCTGCAGTTGGTGGTTTATGCACTGTGGCCCAAACTTCTCTCGGTTTTACGAGGAATCAATTTCTCTGTCTACTGACATGGAAATTGATTCTTTGCAAAAACAACCCATGTATGTGCCGAACTCCCGTGACAACCAAATGCAGCTCATGAAGACATGTTTGCTGCGCCATATTTCATCAAAATACGTTGCCTATTAAGGAAAATATAAAATAATACTTACTTTGGAGTGGGCGCGCTTTCAACACCTTCAGCCATTGTTGCTGTTGTTGAAACCACGTGTTCATGCACCTTGTACAATGCTGAATTAAATTTTGTCGGCTACTGTCTTGCACAATTTTACTGACGGAAAATTTCAAATTATTTATTTTTTCCCATTAAAAGTATATTTTGTGACCACCATTTGAACCATCTCGTCAAGACGGTTCAAATGAGTGGTCACAACCTATACTTTCATTGAGAAATAAGAAAAATAGAAAAGAAAATATTTCAAAATTTGCGTATGCTTAAAAGTGTATTCTGAATGTGTTAAATGAGCCTTTATAAATGCTAGCAACAGCTACCTGTTTTCTTGTGTGCCGTCCATTAAATTTATTTGAATGAATTCCAAAGAATTAAGATAATAAATATCACAGTATTAATATAACCATTTGTGATTTATTTCATTGTATCATCGTTAGGTGGGACAAATCTTGAGAAAATCGGTGTTTATTTTCCTTTTTTCTCCATGAAAACATGCCTGCAAGACGATATCATGAAAAATAATTACAGAAACCTTTAAACCCTTTCCCTGATAGAGACGACTTTTCACGCCTCTGCAGAAGATGTCTTTTGAAAACATTGTGGGAAAAGGAGAAATTGCTTGTAACAAGCAATTTCTCCTTTTCCCACAATGTTTTCTACTCTATCAGATAATTTGACCATCATTTGATTCTTTTATTCAGATGTTTTGGATTTGGATGAGTCGAAATATCGCAAAACAGGGAAAGGGTTAAACATCACCTAAAATGGCATTTGCAGTGACAGTTCATACTGTGCTGAAACTGGCTGTCACTAAAAACATATGAAAATCCACTGAAGCCTACGGAGCCTCATAGGGGGATATATACAGTCACGTAGAATTATTTTTATTATAGGAATGAATGGCCTTTTTGTGGAATTTATCGGGGTATAAACTTGGAAAAGTCGCGGGAATACTGGACGAAGGCCGTAAGGCCTCGTCCAGTATTCCCGCGACTTTTCCAAGTTTATATCCCCGATAAATTCAACAAAAAGGCCATTCATTCCTTATAATTCCAGCATTTGAATTAAATTCATCAAGAAAATGTGTTTATTTTCCGTTTTCTTAAGAATTATTTTAACTGCGCCTGACGGTTACGGAAAGTAGTTCGGCGTGGGAGTTTACTGGGATATAAATTTTGGACAGAGACTTGCTATGTACCAATCAAATGTTAGGGAATTGTGAAAATATTTTTGTGCTGGAATTATTATTAATTCGTTCCCACGAAATAACAATTTATTCCCTCAATTTAACAATTTGTTTCCACAAATTAACAATTCGTTCCCACAAATTAACAATTTGTTCTCTCAATTTAACAATTCATTCCCAAAAAAAGACAATTATTTCCCACGGGAACAAATTATTAATTTGTGGGAACAAATTGTTATATCATGGGAACGTATTGTTATATCATGGGAACAATTTGTTAAAATCGAGGGAATGAATTGTTAAATTGAGGGAACAAATTGTCATTTTGTGGGAAGAAGTTGTTAATTCGAGGGAACAAATTGTTATATCGTGGGAACAAATTGTTAATTCGAGGGAACGAAATTTCACGAAATAAAAAGAAGGCTCATTCTTAAATTTTCCTTTACCGTAATTTAATATTACCGAAAAAATATGGTTTTTTAATTGTTTATATGGCCGTAAAATTTGGGCAGCTTTCGTGAAACAGACAATAATTGTTATTTCGTGGGAACAAATTAATAAAAAAAATCTATGTCACCTGTGGGGCTCCATAGAAACCCCGCCACTCCACTTGTAAAAGTATCAAATTTGAGCATACCAGATTAATTCTGAATCATTTTGAAAACACAAATTACGACAAAATCATCTGAAATCGGCTGATCAGCTGCAGAGTCTCACGCTTGTATTAATGTTGAGTACAGAATAGAATTCCGCATTTACTATGAAATCTCGCCAACTTTCGACACGTCATGTACAGACAATATCACCATTGCTGTAAATAATTTTCATGAACAAAATCGCACATTCTCTCTTAGGTACAAAACCACATTGCTCGTCTCAGAAGTTATCAGTAAAACCACAGGCATTCTGCGTGTTTCGGCTTTCATCGGTATAACTCTATATATATAAACAAGGCTTCTAACTTTGGTCGTACATGACCTCGTATCATAACAAAATAACATGCTTAAAATTGTAATTTCTATGCAGTCTATGTATTTCTGCAGGATAACGATAATTCTCAAATGATCATATGAACTTGCCACTACAATATTTTGACATTAGAGCCATAAACACATTATTTCATTTGTTATGATACAAGGTTGTGTCCGACCTAGGAAAAGCAGCTGTAATTCGATAGTCTAACTATGCTATTTTAGCAAGATAACACTAATTATCAAATGAACATGATTGTGCACTTTCTGCCAAAATATTCACATTAGCGTTAATAAAATCGCGGAATTCGTTATGATAAGAGTTAGAAGCTTTGTTGATATATATAGAGTTGGTTATGAAAGCCAAAACACGCTGAATGCCTGTGAGTAGAACAGGTCTGTTAGTTGTTTGTTTGTTTGTTTATTGGTGTTTAACAGCCTATCAACAGCTAAGGTCATGTAAGGCCGGGCAAACGGGTTCGATCCCGTTTTAACCTGCTGCATTGGGGTGGGGGGGGGGGGGGGGGGGGGGGGGGGGGGGGGGAAATCCCAAAATCAGAACGGAATATTTACATCGAGAAAAAATACATTCAGCCCTGAAATTAAAATAACCTGACCTGATGCCAGGTCCCATACCACACCAAAGTCACTTGGCCCCTTCCCCTCAAATAGGATTACGAATAATCGTAATACTCACATAAGGGGTATATAAACCAGATTCAACTGTCACATACAAAATGCCAAAGACGTATGTGAGGGCCAAACCAGGTCTCCAGTCGGAATTCCGGAAAGGATGAACCCCGATCGTTAAATTACCCATCGCATTCTCCCACCTGCCACCCACTGGACTGTTAGTTGTTATATGAACTTGAAATAACAAATATTGCCCTGTCCGCAAGACAATCAGGAATTATGGAATTTGATTCCGACACGGGCCAATATTCGGATCTACAATGTGTGAAGATTCCCAGTGGCAGGTGTGTTTCAATGTGACAGGTCAAAGGTCACATTGCCTGTTGCACTGCACGCGTGTACCAAGTTTGATTCCATGCCAGCCTATCTAATGTATTGTTTTGATCATAAAGCTCGCTTCGCAAATTCGCTCATGCAGCGGTAAAATGTGACAGTGACTGGAGATATAGGATTGATGGGATTTGTGACCAGTGTAGCTCCTGATCAAGTAGCACACCCCTGTAGCCTGATGTTGATCTATATTGCTTGTTAGAAGCAATTGGTGGGGGTTTCGCGATTGGAATGGCGAACAGTGCAGATGCTGATCAGACTGAGCTGGTGCACAGGCTGATCTGGATCTACACTTTGGTCGCAAAACCCATAAGCCCCATTTCTACAGTCACATGCAGCCACAAATACGATCATGCAATGATAAAGTATGTTATTGTCAGAAACCAGTTTTAGCCCTTACATCGCTATCTTAATTTTTTGTCATCTGCTGTTTAGCTTCTATTTTTCATTTTTATCATCAAAAACATGCTTTGACAGCACTTTAGAATAATTTACATGGTTTGACAGCACTTCAGAATCATTTCCATTGGAAATGATTATGAAGTACTGTCAAACCATGTTTTTATTGAGAAATAAGGCAAGATATAAAAGCAACAGCAGACGACAACTGTTGTGTGTAGCGGTCTAACAGTTAACCCTTGCAATGCTGTCATCTAGATTTTGTCGTCTGCTGTGTATATTTTAATTTCCTTTTTTTTCTCATCATAAAACATTCTTTGAGCGTACCTTAGAATCATTTCTAATGGAAACAAGAGCTATCACAGGAGTGGTCCCACACTCACGCTTTGCCACATGTTTTATATAAAAAAAGCTTCTGTGTATTGGTGTTTAACGGCCCATCAACAGGGGGTTGGAGAAATCTGTTATAGCTAGTGGTGGTTAATTTATTAATTTCATAATCTGTTTCTAAACTGTTATTTTTGAATTTGAGAATATGGCTCAATTTGATCGAAAGATGAAAGACAAAGACACATGTTGATTCTACAATGTAATAATCCCCAAGAGCCCCCTGGCAACCCAAACAATGCCCTTTATACTCAGCAAAGCGGACCCTATAGAAAGCATGTCTGACCACTGCCTCAAAATGCTCACAATCAGACTTTTCCTGAAACTGTGTTTGTTCAACACAGTTCAAATTGCTATAATTAATTACCAATTGAATGCAAACCTTAGATATTTTACATGCACATTTCATCCATTCATCTACATACACACAGCAAATATCAATGAGGAAATGAAATTAGAACTATGTCTAAATTGGCTTTTAATACAAATATCAAAGTCAATTTAGACATCGGACTGTCTTCTGAATCATATTTGGAACTATCTGTAATATGCAAATGACTGTGAACAACTACATGTTATAGTATTATGTTTTGACTCGGTGTAGCTCAAATACTAGTCATCTATGTTCAGTCTCAAAAGAGTTATTACATGATCTATGAAATTGCACAATAACTTCCAGACAACAATTCAGAATTGCAACAACGATCCTGCATTCATTGTGTGTGACCCTAATCTATTTGACCGGGGCATAACGCCCATTAAAGAGGTCTGGTTTCTGCAGAGAGTTACTCAGAGGTCATGACCTGATTCCACATGAACAAAGAATGGTATGGTTCAAATGACTATTCAAAACATGTATATTCGCTATCACCAGCCCTAACTTGTAATATTACATAATCTCATTATGTATCTGGCAATCAGTTCTTAGTCCCAGACTTGACAATTACATCTGCATGGTTCAGTCAGGGTTTATTCTGTTTGCCGTTCAGTCCATCAAATTGGTACACTATAACAAATCGAAAAATAAAATATAATCAGCCCTGAAATTGGAATCAGGTCCATACCTCACCAAAGTCACTTGGCCCCTTCCCCTAAAGGGGCATACCCAGATTTAACCGTCACATACAAAAATGCCAAAGACGTACCAGAGGACCGTTTGGGGTATCGGTAAGAATGAATCCTGGGGGTCCGTTTCACTAAACTTTGTACGACTAAGAAGTTTGTAAGTGCAAAATTATGATAGTCTGTAACTTTCACATCAGCAATGTTTTCTTGTAAACAAATATTGGATTTACGTATATTGAGCATAGGCTACATTTGCAGCCTATGCTCAATAAATGTAAATAAATGTAAATCTATCAATTGAAATTTCAAGACGATCCTAAATTTGCACTTATGAATATGAAGTTTAGTGAATACGGGCCCTTGATCGTTAAATTACCCATCGCATACACTCACCTGCCACCTACTGAATATCAGAAAGAGTTTCATAGTTAGGAAATTTCATATAGGAATGAATGGCCTTTTTGTGGAATTTATCGGGGTATAAACTTGGAAAAGTCGCGGGAATACTGGACGAGGCCTTCCGGCCTTCGTCCAGTATTCCCGCGACTTTTCCAAGTTTATATCCCCGATAAATTCCACAAAAAGGCCATTCATTCCTTATAATTCCAGCATTTGAAATAAATTCATCAAGAAACTGTGTTTATTTTCCGTTTTCTTAAGAATTATTTTAACTGCGCCTCACGGTTATGGAAAGTAGTTTGGCGTGGGAGTTTACTGGGATATAAATTTTGGACAGAGACTTGCTACGGGCCAATCAAATGTTAGGGAATTGTGTAAATATTTTTGTGCTGGAATTATAGTTAGGAAATTTCATGCACATTGACCTCTTATTGTGACCTTGACCTCGGATGTAGGTTACATGGGTATTGAACACAACACATCGTCTCATCATGGCAAATATTTGTAGCAAATAATTGGAAAATCCATTCATTGGTTTTAAAATATACAGCGGAAACAAAATCTCATGAGCTTTTTTACCTTCAGCCTCTAAATGTGACATTGACATTGGATGTAGACGCTTGGGTATTAAACGTGACACATACACGAACATATATGATGGAAACAAAATATCATGCATTATTTTTACCTTTGGCCATTAAATGTGACCTTGACCTTGGAAATAGGCACGTGGGTATTGAAAACTAAACATCGTCTCATCGTGGCAAACATTTATGGCCTTTCATTCGAATATCCATTCATCGGTTTAAAAGATATACGGTGGAAATGAAAGCATTTTTAACCTTTGACCTCTAACTGTGACCTTCACCTTGGACACTTGACATATCACACTCTTCTTACTACTCTTAAAATGGGTATACCAGTAGCCTATTTCACTTTACTAGCAAAGTATACTTTGAGGGAGTAATCATTTATTTTTCCTGAAATGCATTATTTCATATAGAACTAACAAATGCATATATTTCATGATTAAAAGTATGCAGAATTATTATACTGAATGTATTACATTATCACAGCCAAATTGGCTGTGATAATGTAATAAATTCAGTATAATACAAATTAATAAATTTATCATAAAATTGAAAATTTCTCCCTCAAAGTATACTTTGCTACTAAAGTATACTTTGCAATGTTGATGAAATAGGCTACAGGATTCAACTCTCACATACAAGAAAGCCAAAAAAAATACATGCGGAACAAACCCGGGATATTGGGATTCTGGTAAGAATGAACTCCATTGTTAAATGTACCTGTCTCATGCTTGCAACCAGCCGCCAACAATATCTTTTGTAAATGACAAAAAATTTGTAAAATTTCAAAGCATTGTGGAACCCGATTTCAAGTATGTGCTGAAATTGCCGTCCAGTTTAAATGTCATTTGCAGAAATTATCACATTTTTTACAGGGCTCCAGATAAGGAATTAGTAATTGAGTACCGGTATTGTCACTCCATCGTTTCTGAAGCAATTTGGTATTTCAAGATTTTAATTGGGTTAAATAAAATCACACCACAGTTTACACATCAGCAGACGGAAATTATTGAATTGACCTTTATGGAGAAATAAACAAAATAAGGAGATTTTTTCCACAAAAACTTTCGTATCCTTAGACTAAAATGGGTTAACAATGAACTTTTCAATGAGATTCCTATATAAACTCTAATACACTGCCTATATTCCCCAATACACACAATTGTAATTGGTTGTTGCCTTAATTATGCCATGCTAATTAACCCTTCAAATATTCATCACAAATTGTCACGCTGTGGTTCAAAATGCATACCAAAGTTTGACAACAAGGAAACGTTTATCCATGGAATGCAAATTATATCTTATCCAGTCACTGACTGACAAACGACAATATGAAGAAGGGCATCGTTACTATGAAGCTAATCCCCTCGCTGGCAGCCTTCATAATAAAAAAATAAATAAAATTTAACGTATTTGCCTTACAAACAGGGTGAACATAAGTCCTGAGTGACCTTGACCTTGGGCGGTCAGACGTGGGTCGTATGCAACACAAAGCACCATCCCTAGACTCACATTGTGGCCAAATATTATCAAAATCTGCGAAGGGGTTCGTAAGTTATTGAAAAATGATATCTACTAACTAGAAAATTGTTTGTAGTACAAAATGCCACTGCCGGTGAGCCATCAAGAACAAAGCGCAATCAAGCACACGTGACCTTGACCTTGAGGGAATGAAACCCACATTCAACAGGGTAAACGGTAGTCGATAGACTCCGATATTCAATTCCAATGATCTACCATTAGACTATGCAGCCATCCCTAACCCTTTCAACACTGTTCGTTTCAAGAAACCTGCCCAAATTTTATGGCCATATAAACAATGCAAAAACAGTATTTTGTTATATTATTAAATTTTATCAAATTTTAAGAATGAACCTTCTTTTTATTTCAGGCAATTTGGTCAAAAATTTATTTTATTACGAAAAAGTGATTTGTCTATGGGAATTTAAAATGGGGGGAAAAGGAAGTGGAGGGTTACAGAGCTCCAGTTAAGGTGCGTAATTTGGAGGTAAATTTCTTATTTCTCCATCAAAAATGGCAAGTTGGGAGTCCTTTAGAATCGTCTCAATGAGACGATTCTAAAGGACTCCCAACTTGCCATTTTTGATGAAGAGTTGGTCAAATTACGCACCTTAACTGGAGCTCTGGGGTTTAAATTTAAAGGAAGTGGAGGGTTAGGGTTACATTGGATTCATGTGTTTATAGAGATTGTGTAAACAATGAAAAGACAACACCCTTCATTTCAAAAACTTCAGTAAAAGATAACACAATTTGGAAACTTTCCTAGTCAATATTGATTATCCAGAGCATAAAATGGATCGCCTACAGTGATCACAATGATGAATTGACCGTATTCAGTACCTAGTGTGCCCAGGGCGTTGCAAGTTGATCAATGTTTGGCAACGTCTGTGCATTGAATGTACACATTACCGAATGACACGTTGAGGCATTGCTTCCCATTCTTCATGAAGAGCTACTTCAAGCTGTCTAACATTCTCAGGTGGATTTGGTCTTGACCGAACTCTGCGTCGCAGCTCATCCCAGACATGCTCTATAGGATTCATGACTGGGCTGAGAGATGGCCTGTAGCCCGTTTCACCAACATTGCAAAGTATACTTTTCCAGCAAAGTATACATTGAGGGAGAAATTTTCAATTTTAGGATAAATTTATTAATTTTTATTATACTGAATTCATTACATTATCACAGCCAATTTGGCTGTGATAATGTAATAAATTCAGTATAATAATTCTCCATACTTTTAATCATGAAATATATGCATTTGTTAGTTCTGTATGAAATAATGCATTTCAGGAAAAATAAATGGTTACTCCCTCAAAGTATACTTTGCAATGTTGGTGAAATAGGCTACAGGGCATGACATTCACATTACTACCACATTAGCAATTGGGTTGTTACACAAGCTGAATGTTGGAAATACTGCAGCTCGTTTCTTCGCAGAAAAGGCACAGCTATCGGTCGCATTATTTGTCTGTTTAGACAATACATCATTGTGACCACTGTAGGCTATCCATTTTATGCTCGGGATATCACTATTGACTAGGAAATTGTGTTATCTTTACTGCAGTTTTTGAAATGAAGGGTGTTGTTGTGTTTTCATTGTTTACACAATCTCTTTAAACACGTGCATCTACTGTTTTGGTGCAGTAGTTGCAGATTAGATCCAGCATTAAAAACATTTTACATCCGGTTTTTACGAAATATCAAGCCTTTTATATACTGTAAAGTTTTTTTTGGCCTTAAATATATTATTTTTGTTTCCTAATTGATAAAAGCCCCAAAAATCAATGTCAATGTGTTCCTTTAAATCGTTAATACAAACCAGTTTCCATAGCAGTCTTCTAATCATTGTATCCGGTTGTTTACAAAATAGACCAATGCCCAAATACCATGTCGCTAAACATTGGAATCTTGAAGGAATATATTTATTTATTTTCTATCTACGGGGTCAGTGGGTCCAAAGATAAGCCAAGGCTTGATAGGAGGTATCTATGTCAGTGATAGTGAACTGTGATGTAATGGCGGGACTGGAACTAAGGCAGGGATTTACAAATACGGGATAGGAAACTATTAAATCATTTCTCGCAGGTTATCGATTTACAAGTTTAAAAATTTACCAACATTTTTTTTCTATTTTCTTAATTTCTCAATGAAAGTATATGTTGTTACCACTCATTTGAACCGTCTCGGCGAGACGGTTCAAATGAGTGGTAACAACATATACCTTTATGGAAAAATAAACAAAATAATGAGATTTTTACAACTTGAAACAGAATCCAAAAGGATTGGAAACATGGTAGAAACCTAGTAAACCATTTCCCACGAGAAACCGATTCATTCACAGGTACCAACATTTTTTTCTATTTTCTTAATTTCTCAATGAAAGTACATGTTGTTACCACTTATTTGACGGATAGCGTGCCAATAACAGTCTACACTCGTTACCTCAAACTCTTTTCAGTCAAACTACTGATAACTTAAAGTCAAATTCATGGTCCCAAGGTCATGTTTTCCTATATAATATTATATTTTGGATTCTGTTCAAATTTTTGAGGGGTACATCCATTCATGTTCATAATTCTCACCAACAGTTTACGTTGTTACCACTCATTTGAACCGTCTCGTCGAGACGGTTCAAATGAGTGGTAACAACATATACTTTCATTGAGGAATTAAGAAAATAAACTAAAATTTTCATTAACTCAATGTATTTTCCTCAGTCCCTTAGACTTTGAGTAAACAAATGTGGACTGTCTATGTAACTCAAAAAAAATTTCCGGGGTACATAAAAACAAAAAGAATGAGGCCTCGATTTGACCTCAAACATGAACTAGAGGGCCGCTGCCCGCATGTCGCAGCCGCAGCGGATTTCATAGTATACCAAAAAACATTAACCAAAACCTTTAACCCGTACGGACACACGTACGGACATACGTACTCAAATGTGCCGACTATATTGCGCTGTCCGCAAGCGGGCGTGACAAAAATGAAACTACATTCTTGGATTTAGCGACTTTCTAGGATATCGTATTAACCCTTAGACCGCTATCTTATTCTTTTTGTTGTCTGCTGTTTATTTTCTATTTTCCATTTTTATCATCAAAAACATGCTTTGACAGCTCTTTAGAATAATTTACAACATGCTTTGACAGCACTTCAGAATCAATTCCATTGGAAATGATTTTGAAGTGCTGTCAAACCATGATTTTATTGAGAAATAAGGCAAGATATAAAAGCAACAGCGGACGACAATTGTTGTGAGTAGCGGTATAAGGGTTAGAATTTGCATGCCATCATAAAAGTTGTAACCATGGCCAGGTCCTCACCAGTGCCAGTGGCACTTAACCCCTCTCCCTAAAAGTAACAGCATTAGTACTATTCATACTACTTTTATAATGGGTAGTCAGTTCTCAAGTAACGAGTAACAAGAAAGCCAAAAAATTAAATACAGCTGAGGGCCAAACCAGGGATACAGCATTCCAATAAGGCCTAAAAAAAGTGTTTGTATCGGGGTAACCCGACCCTACCCGACATTTTTATTGATAAAACACCGACCCTAAATCTTTTTAGATGTTTCCTGGGAAAAAAGTAAAATCAGTCATGTTTTATGCAATATAAGTTACTAAAAAACAACAACAAAAAAAAAATGCCCCTACCCTACCAAACTTTTTTTAGAGGTGTTACCCGAAACAAACAATTATTTTAGGCCTAAGTATGAATCCCATTGTTACATTTACCCTTCGCATAGTCCCACCTGCCGCCCACAAAAGAAAGTATTAAACCACATACGGGAAATTGTCTAATAAAGGCAGGGGCGCCGGAAGCATCGTAATATTGGTCCGGCGAATCTACTGGGTGCCCCCGCTACCCACCCAAAGTCTATGTTGTTACCACTCAGTTGAACCGTCTCGCCGAGACAGTTCAACTGAATGGTAACAACATACACTTTTTATTAGAAATAAAGAAAATAGAAAAAAAATATTAGTAAATAGAATTTTATTTTTTCTATTTTCTTTATTTCTCAATGAAAGTATATGTTGCTACCACTCATTTGAACCGTCTCGCCGAGTCCTGCTGGACCTGTTCCGATGCCTCTAAAAGATGATATAATTTTACAATGTAGACACATAAATTTGTTACATTTTGCAATTATTTATTTAGCCTATATAAGTCTATATATATATAATAGGCGTCTTTTTACTATGCCCACTGTGACACAGATATCATGAATGTTAAACATGTCATTAGTGAACACTTCTCGTTACTGTCAGGTACTAATTGGATATGTTAACAGGACAACAGACACACACTACTTACTGACGTTTTGCAATGAAATTGACACAATTCGGGTTTGCACCAGTGTAGACCCTGATCAGTTACGACACACAAATGTGGTAACAGGAGATATACTGGTGCAAACGCACTGAATGGGCATTCGCTAATTAATGACGTTTCGTGTGACGAAATTGACACAGTTTGAGTTTGCACCAGTGCAGACCCTGATCCGTAGCCCATTTCACCAACATTGCAAAGTATACTTTTCTAGCAAAGTATCGTATACTTTGAGTGAGAAATTTTCAATTTTAGGATAAATTTATTAATTTTTATTATACTGAATTTATTACATTATCACAGCCAAAATGGCTGTGATAATGTAATAAATTCAGTATAATAATTCTGCATACTTTTAATCATCAATTATATGCAGTAGTTAGTTGTATATGAAATAATGCATTTCGGGAAAAATAAATGATTACTCCCTCAAAGTATACTTTGCTAGATAAGTATACTTTGCAATGTTGGTGAAATAGGCTACAGGAGGTACTGGTGCAAAGGCGCGGTAACGTTAGTAATGTCATGGGCATTCGCTAATTACTGACGATTTGCAATGAAACTTGACACAGGTTGGGTTTGCACAAGTGTAGACCCTGATCAAGAACTAAACAAGTGTGGCAACTGATCAGGGGCTACACTAGCGCAAAGTCGCCGAAATGTTAGTAATGTCATGGGCATTCGCTGATTACCGACGATTTGGGATGAAATTGACACAGTTTGGGTTTGCACCAGTGCAGACCCTGATCAGGAACTACATTGACGCAGCAGAGGCTGTACATAGTATTATGGGCGATTCATGTTTTGACAAAATTGACATAATTTGGGTTTTCAAAAGTATAGCCGTTGCAGGGGCAGATCTGGAGGGGGGTGGACATTCCAGGGTTGCAACCCCCCTGTTCAGCCACAGAGTTTACACAGATCTAAACTGCTTTGAACAAGTCATATGGTGTCCACAGTTTACCAGTTTGAGTCTGAATTTAAATGCCGTAAAACACACGAAAGTGCATTTCCGGACATCTAGATTTCAAAAAAAATCCGGGTGGAGGGGTGGGGGAGCTCAAAAATAGGACAATTTCCCCATTCCCCAAATGCTGGATCCGTCCCTGCGTTGATCAGTTACAACACACGACACGAGTCCGGTAAATGATCAGAAGCTACACTGGGGCAAAAGCGCTTAACTGTTAGTACCGGTAGTATCAGTACTGTAACCAGGATGAGGCAAACTACTGTCTGTTTCACGAAACCTGCCCAAATTGTACGGCCATATAAACAATGCAAAAACATTTAATTTAATTTTTATTTCGTTAAATTTGGTCCAATATTGATTTTATTGCGAAAAAACAATTTCCACATGTTAAATCACCATTGAAGATGTCTATGGGGATTTAACATGGGGAAATTTTTCTAATTTCAGAAATAGTGGACCGATTTTCAAAATGTAACTTGTTTTCTTAGTTGGATCATTTCCAAGCTATCTAGCTAGGTTTCAGAATTTGTTTTTCGACTCCTCCTCCAGGTTCTCCATCTCTTTTTTCCCCATGTTAAATTCCCATAGACAACTCATTTTTTGTAATAAAATCAATATTTGACCAAATTTCACAAAATAAAAAGAAGGCTCATTCCTAAATTTTCTTTTAATTAAATATTATCGAAAAAAATATTGTTTTTAAATTGTTTATATGGCCGTAAAATTTGGGCAGCTTTCGTGAAACAGACAGTAGTCAGTTGCGGTGGTGGCGGGAAGAATGCTCCCTGACCACCATATCGGCACTTGGTTCGCCTCGTCTGGCTTTTACTTCTGGTTAAGGCCCGAGTATCATGGGCGATTTTATTTAGCTTATATTAAAGGGTAGGACTTGGCTCGAGGACCTTCAAAAACCCGAATCATGGGAGATTCATGTTTCAACTAACTTGACATAATTCGGGTTTGTAAAACATAGCCTCTAATCAGCTACCGCACTTGACATGTATGGAACGCCAAATCTACATAAACTCAAATAATTAATGCTACCTCTAAATAATTACTGCATTAAATATTTAGAGCTAGCTCCAAATCATTTGAAGGGCTCTCTAAATCATTTAGATTTGATTTATTGGTGTATAATGGCCTATCAACAGCCAATGTATTTTAAGGCCAGTTTGGAGGTAGCAATAAATATTTGAGTTTATGTAGATTCGGCGTTCTTGGAACGCCGAATCTACATAAACTCAAATAATTAATGCTAGCTCTAATTAATTATTTGAGTTTATGTAAATTTGGCGTTCCATAGACAGGAGTGTTTAACTGATCAGGAACTGCACTGAAACTAAATTTCAATATTTATCAGCTAACAAGCTTTGTATTGGCCGAATACGCACTGATTGATAACGTAATGTTGTATCAGGCATTAACCTTATACGAATTTCTGGGTTACAACTAATTGGAAAGCGACGTTTCATTGGTCGAACAACGTCACATGACATTACCGAATTACATCAGTGTAATGATGCAACGTAAATAAGTCTGCCTTTATTTTCAGTGAGATCCGCGTCATATGGACTAATTCTGTGGCATACAACGTTATCTGATAAATAGAATTCCATGCTAGTGTATTTTAATATCAAATTTATCAGCTTCGGTTCGGAAACAAGCAAGCCTCGGAATTCCTACGCATTTCTTAGCAAGGCTAGGAAACGCGTAGGAATTACTAGGCTCACCGAGGAATTCCTACCGTTTCCAAGCCTTGCCTGATAACCTTGATATCAAAAGACACTAGCCCGGTACTCTCTATGTATATACTTGACTTGGGAATTCTTCGGCACGCCTTATTTTGTACCGTAAAACATTACCTGATAAATAGAATACCATACTAGTGTCTTTTGAAATCAAATTTATCAGGCTCGGCTCGGAAACGGTAGGAATTCCTTGGCAAGCCTCGCAATTCCTACGCGTTTCCTAGCCTTGTCTGATAAACTTGATATCAAAACACACTAGCCTTGCTTATAGAGTTTTTCCCGTTGGCCTAACGTCCTACCCGTCCGAACGTCGGAAATATAAATTGTCGTCTGCTGTTGTTTTATATTTTGCCTTCTGTCTCAATAAAAACATCGTTTAACAGCACTTTGGAATTATTTCTATTGAAAATAATTCTAAAGTGATGTTAAACATGTTTTTGATGAGAAAAATGGAAACTAAAAAATAAACAGCAGACGATAAAATTTAATTCAGCATTGTAAGGGTTACAGTAATTTTCTTTAAATCTAATATTAATAGTCTTTATTGCTACATATTGAATACATGATAGTTCTGAACTAGAAAATGTGTTCATAGAACACGTATGCCCCACATACCGCTTTGATAGTAAACAAAGCAAAATGTATAAGTCCAAAATGGGGAGATAATCCCTGACCCAGTGTTAAATGAAATATAGAAACAGATGGGACGGCCGGACGGAACTCTGGGTAACACTAAATCCCCTCCACTATAGTGTTAGGGCATACATATGCATTTAAACAGTAAATAACCATTTTTGATCATACCTGGAGTTTGTCATATTGGGTATATTTGAAAGTCTGCTAAAAAACAACATGCCTTTTAACCCAAATTTTCTGTCGGAAACCCAGGGCACAATTCGCCTTGCATTATAGACAGAAAATTTGGTCTAACCCTTTGAACCCGAAAGCCCGCTATATCGGTTTATGCAAACAGTGCAGATCCAGATGAGTCGGCTCATAACGAGCCGTCTCATCAGGATCTGCACTTTTTACAAGTAATTTTCATACTTCTTAGAACAAAAACACCCCCTTTTCATAAATGGACGAATCTGAAAATCATTTTGTGACCATTGGATTGGTCGGAACATTAGTATATCACAGTCCATTCCAGTTCCTTAGGGTTGAAAGGGTTAAATGCCTTCCTGAAATACTGCAGTGAAACCCTGTAAACATATGCTATAAAAGAACCATACAGGGGAGATAACCTGTACAGTCTTGTTGAGAATATAAAGATTTACCTCTCGTTTATCATTCGTCACAACATGCAGTGTGTAATCTGTGGAAACAAGCATGCAGACAGCAACACACCATGCACCTTTAAAGGAAAATAAACATGAAGTAGAAATATGTGCAAATTATTGGGCTCTGTTGTTTGATAACAATAATAACAATACATGGGCATAGCCAGCCAATTTTATTCTGCAGGCCTGACCCCCCGTCCTCTCTGGACCCCAAGCATATTGCAAATACACTGCAGCTCCATTATAACGCGGTCCCGTATAGCCCGATCTCCATTATAACGCGGGTCTCTCGTGGATCCCAAATTTATAAATCGAGAGAAAAAAATAAATAAAAAAATCGTCGGACGTCGTAGTCATCCTGTAATTAGTTGATTCGAGATTTCTGTAAGTTTATTCAAACAACGAAGTTCAAAGTCCATGAAAGGATTATTATTAGTATGTTAGCAAATGTAATACCTTTAATCAGGTAATCATGTTAATAGGCATATTTATTAATCAATTCAATTACCTTAATCCCAATTGACATGTATTCGCGAAGTAATGGTCGTATCAAAGGAGCATACCGACCAATGTAACGCCTGATCAGAAGCTACACTGGTCAAAAATCCCATGAGCACCATTTCTCCAGTCACGTAAATGTACCGCTTTTTGTCACCAAGTAATGTCAATGTATCTGTGTTAACACATAATTGTCGCTAATAAATGGTTGCGTGTTCGGCCTTTCTTTTTCTTTACACCCAGGTGTAATATTTAGCGTTCTGTAAATAGACTGGTGTTTCAGCATTATCTGGGTATGGATCACGTGGTCTATTGTTTACACTGCAGCCCAAGGCAATCTCGCTTAAATCGTAAATTTCATTCATCAATATGACTTGCAGTGTAAACAATAGATCACGTGACCCCACATCCTGAGATTATGCACGTATCAACCGCATGAATAGGCAGGACACGTGACCATAGGCATTATTTATTATCAATTAATCCGTTTAAGCGTCTGTTGATCGCGAGTAGTATACATTGTAATAAGCGTCCGTCTATCGCGAGCACTATACAACGTAATAAGCATGATTTTATAAATAACTCATATGTTTAATACATTAATACATACAAGTTTGTATGTCATAGGCATTATTAATAATTACTTTAACTTCTGTTCAAATGACATGATTTTATATGGGTCCGTTGCTAATGGAATTCCCGCAATAGTTGGTAACCGAAATGCGAATGATACCAGTAACCCGTGCAGTACCAGTACCCGTGCATGTCCCGAAATTTTATAACGCGGTCGGATTCGATCGCGGTTTGAAATCTTGGACCCCGACCACCGCGTTATAATGGAGCTGCAGTGTAGTGCATTCTGGTCTATTTTAAAACATCTTTTATTCATAAATTATAATTTATATACTACAAAATTTACATCCCACAAAGGTTAAGGTCACCAAGGTGAAGGAAAAGGTCACCTGAATGACAGTAGGTGGATAGCCATCAATGTGAGAAAGTATTGATGAAATTTGGTAATGATCCGACTAATGGATCAAGAGATATAGGAAATTTGACTATTTCAAAATTTACGACCCACAATGGTTAAGATTACCAAGGTGAAGGCCAAGCTTATCAATGTCACACCTTAACACTGACCATGGCATTATGGGACTGACCTTGACACTGACCTTGACATCTTTGACCTAGTCATTATGGGACTGACATTGCAATCCATGTAACATTGATGTGTGAACCTTGAAATTACAGGACTGACCTTGACATTCCAAGACTGACATTGACACTGACCTTGGCATTAGAAGACTGACCTTGGCATTGCACTGCTGGGCTTCAAGTAGTTGGAACTCAAGGTCGTCCATCTGTTCTTGGGCCTCTTCATACACCTCGGTCAGGTTGGCCAGGGAGCCCACCAACTCCTGTATACGCTCCTCCAGGGCCTCCACCTGCACGAGAGATGTTTTGTCGATTTTTTAAAAATTATTTTCTTTATTTCTCCATAGAAGCACAGGGTGAAGTAACGGACCGAGGTCTATAAATACATTAAATATGCCTAAAAGCATAAATAAATGAAGAAAAAAAAATATTTTTTTTTTACCCCTTCCATCTATTAATCATTATAATGGTTAGATGGAAGGGGTAAAAAAGAAAAAAAAATTCTTCATTTATTTATGCTTTTAGGCATATTTAATGTATTTATAGACCTCGGTCCGTTACTTCACCCTGTGCATAGAAGTACATGTACATGGTGTTACCACTCATATGAACCGTCTCGCCAACATATACTTTCAAACAGAAACAGAAAAAATAGCAAAAACAAATCGCATATGCTAGTTATTTTTCAGTATTATAAACCTTTTTTTAACACTCTCCAATTTCTTACAGGCAACAAATATGTACACTTAACTTTGTTGCTATATTATAAGCTCGGTGATATTCGGACGGAAGAACAGACCAACTTAATTAGTTTCTTAAAATAAGTTTATTAAAAATTCAATATGTGAACAATAACTGTCCCCAACGTGTGCATATGTTCGTTTGAATGTAGCGCCGCCCATAAACACACTTTTAAATTACGATAATATTATGTGACTGGTGGTTTTACACCGAATCAATCGTACAGTGGCAACATGGAGCAGGTAACAGGAAATGACGTAAAAAATGCTTGACCTTTGGTACAGACTAAATATAAGTTTGTACTTATTGCAACATTTAATGATTAATTTAATAGATATTGGCGAAAGTGTTGCAGTATGTGATTAATTGATATGAAATTATGTGCTTTCAAAGGTCGAGAAACTAGGGCAAACAATACAAGCACATTTTAATTTGCCCTACTTTGTAAGCCAATCACTGGCCAGTATCACGCTCCACTTATAGAGAATAGTAGGTTAGTGCTGTGAATGGGAAAAAATATCCGACAAGGCTCAAGAATTTCTTTATTTCTCATCAGAAGTATATGTTGTGACCACTCATTTGAACCGCGCCGAACCGGTTCAAATGAGTGGTCACAACATATACTTTGGTTCAGAAATGAGGAAAATAGATAGAGAATAGTAGGTTAGTGCCGTGAATGGGAAAAAATATCTGGCAAGGCTCAGGAAACGGGATGGGCGAGGCTCTGCCGAGCACATTCCATTTCTGTGCCACGCCAGATGATGATAAACACCCATATGAAGTTTCAAGGTAATGGGCAAAGCAGTTGCAGAGATATAGTATAACAAAAAACTTTAACAAAAAAACTTAACCAAAAAACTTAACCAAAAACTTTAACCAAAAAACTTAACCAAAAACTTCAAAGTAATTTGACCTTGACATTCGGCACAGGGGCAGCACGGGAGGGGGGTAGAATGAAAATATAGATGATGATAAACACCCATGTGAAGTTTCAAGGTAATGGGCAAAGCAGTTGCAGAGATATAGTATAACGAAAAACTTTAACGAAAAACTTTAACAAAAAAACTTAACCAAAAAACTTAACAAAAAACTTTAACCAAAAAACTTAACCAAAAACTTCAAAGTAATTTGACCTTGACATTCGGCACAGGGGCAGCACGGGAGGGGGGTAGAATTAAAATATAGATGATGATAAACACCCATGTGAAGTTTCAAGGTAATGGGCAAAGCAGTTGCAGAGATATAGTATAACGAAAAACTTTAACCAAAAAACTTAACCAAAAACCTTAACGAAAAACTTTAACAAAAAAACTTAACCAAAAACTTCAAAGTAATTTGACCTTGACATTGGGCACAGGGGCCGCACGGGAGGGGGGTAGAATGAAAATATAGATGATGATAAACACCCATGTGAAGTTTCAAGGTAATGTCAAAGCAGTTGCAGAGATATAGTATAACGAAAAACTTTAACGAAAAACTTTAACCAAAAAACTTAACCAAAAAACTTAACCAAAAACTTTAACCAAAGAAGTTAACCAAAAACTTTAACCAAAAAAATTAACCAAACAACTTAACCAAAAAACTTAACCAAAAACTTTAACCAAAGAACTTAACCAAAAACTTTAACCAAAAAACTTAACCAAACAACTTAACAAAAAACTTTAACCGGACACACGTACGTACGTACGTACGTACGTACACCAAACGGCCGACTATATCGCGCTTTCCGCAAGCGGGCGCGACAAAAATGGGATAAATTTCACATATCGCAAGATTTAACCCCAATAAGTTACAGGTTACCAGATTTCATGAGTACCTGTTCGACAGGAAATGGAAAATTAATACTTGGATGGGAGACTGCATTATAAACCTGGCTAATTATAAGATTGTTATTGTTCAATTATTAGATTTTTGAGGAACTAAATGTTGTGGTCGCTAACACTCCCTTGCTTTGAAATCTTTAACAATCCAATATGTGAACAATAACGTATACTTGTAAGCCAGTTACTTTGGATCAACACAGTTTGCAAAAATCGGGTCATAAGTATTGAAAGAGTTACAGGAGATCGATGTTGCCAGAATTGTTTACGAATCGATCACATCTTACCTTAAAATGTACAGACTGGTTCTCAGCATATAGGCCATCCTTCTCTATCATCTGGTACCCAGCTTCCAGCTGTAACAGAATTTTTTTTTATTTAGTTGGTTGATTGATTGATGGATATTTTTTATTGATTGATGGATCAATTGATGGATTGATTGATTAGCATTTTACGTCAGTTCAACAACAAGGTCACACGTGGCTGTGACTTGGATAAATGGGGCTTAATATGGGATTTGTGACCAGTGTAGCTCTTGATCAAATAGCACACTCCTGTACCCCGATAACGACATACTGTCTGTTCCACGTTGTGGGGAGGGTGACTTTTTTGTTATTGATAAAAAAGTGTACTTATTTTTAAATATTTTTTAGATTTAATGTGTTTAATAGCCAAATGTTTGTCGGCAGCAAAACGTGGAACAGGCAGTATACTGTATAGTAGGCTGATCTGGATCTACACTGTCCGCAAAAAAAACATAAGCCCCATTTCTCCAGTCACAGCCACATATACAGATGGGAATGTTCCTGTATGGAGGGAGAACTGTATATTAGGCACCGAAAAAAAAATCAGCACTGAAAGACAGTATCCTGATCTGGTGCAAGGCACCCTTACTATACCAGGGGGCCGTTTCACTAAACTTCCTACGACTAAAATGTTTGTAAGTGCAAAATTATGATAGTCCGTAAATTTCACATTAACAATGTTTTCTTGTAAATAATTGTTGGATTTACATTTATTGATCATAGGCTGCATATGCAGCCTATGCTCAATAAATGTAAATCCATCAATTGAAATTTACAGACGATTCTAAATTTCGCTTACAAACATTTTAGTCGCAAGAAGTTTAGTGAAACGGCCCCCAGATTACGGCACCCTTACTATACCAGATTACCAGGTGTTAATCAAAGTTCCAAATACACAGCTGAAAGTAAATGTGAATGGGTTTAATGTCCCAGCAACAGCTACGGTCATTTAGGGACAAGCACTCGGTTTCAAGGCTCATCCGAAAGACCAGTGGGATGGAAATACCACAAAAGTATTTTTTTGATGATGCCATATGCGACGTTTGAACCCGAAAACGTCCGGATTGGGAGTCAGGTGTTCTAACCACAACCCATCTCTCAAATACACCGTTGAGATTATGAATCATAAAGGATGGAAAATTTTGTTAGATATGCATATACCCTCACCCCCTTCCTGCCTCTGCCCTCCTGGTAATTGAGACACGCCATGTGATTTTGTACCTTTGGACATCTGCGTAATTTCATTAATTACGTTTACAAAATTAAAAATATTTTTTGTAAATGGCGTCAAAAGTTGATAAAACTTTCAGAGTAAATGCGGAATATATGTACTCTGAAAGTTTTGTCAACTTTTCACTTAATTTATAAAAGATATTGTAAATTTTGTAAACGTATTTCATGAGATTACACAGATGTCCGAAGGTACAATATCACATGGCGTGTCTCATAAAGAGTCAGGTGATTGAATTGAACAAACTCACTTTTCCAGTAACACAGAGGTCAGTAAGTTCAAGATTACGCAGATGTGCGAAGTTACAATATCACATGGCGTGTCTCATATAGAATCAGGTGATTGAACAAACTCACTTTTCCAGTAACACTGAGGTCAGTAAGTTCAAGAACATAATTGTGGCTGGACTTGAGAAATGGGGCTTATGGGATTTGCGAAAAGCGTAGCTCCTTATTAAGTAGCACACTCCTGTAGCCTGATAATGATCTGTATTGCTTGTTGGAAGCATGACAGGCGTTTCATTGATGGAATGGTGAACAGAGTAGATCCAGATCAGACTGTGCGGATGCACAGGCTGATCTGGATCTACACTGGTCATTTCTCCAGTCACAGCTACAAATGTCGGTTTGAGAATTATCGTTGCTGAATTACACAGAACTTACACAATAATGACAGAGTGAAACATGTTTAAAATTGCAATAAGAGGCTTTGTCCGACTTGACCTTAAAATTTCAATAAATACTGCTCGCAAAACCCATAATCCCCATTTCTCCAGTCACAGTCACATATCAGACACGTCATTATAATTTGTACATAAGATGAACGATATCTCATGAAAAATATTTGCAAATGCAGAACAGAAATTTCGTCAACGTTGGACGTCGTTTAAGGAAAATATCGTACAAAATTACTTGGCTTGTCTAATACGTGGCTGTGTTTGGGAAAATGGGGCTTATGGGCTTTGTGACCAGTGTAGATCCAGATCATTAGTCTGATTAGGATCTGCACTTGTCACCATTCCATTAACCCTTTGAAAGCCCACTATAGCGGTTTATGCAAACAGTGTAGATCCAAATGAGCCGGCTCATAATGAGCCGTCTCATTAGGATCTGCACTTTTAATAAATGGACTAGACTGAAAATCAGTTTGTGACAGTTGGATTGGTCGCAAAATTAACATATCAACATCCATTCCAGTTACTTAGGGATGAAATGGTTAAAGAAACATTCTAACAAGCAATATATATTGCTATCAGGCTGCAGGAGTGCACCATGTGATCAGGAGCTACACTGATCACAAATGCCATAAGCCCCATTTCTCCAGTCACAGCCACATATGAGACGCACCATGCGTAATTCCATTAAATACAAAATTTACAATATTGTTCATAAATGAAGTCAAAAGTTGACAACATTTTCAGAGTACATGCATGTACCACCATTTACGTAAAATATTGTAAATTTTGTAAACATATTTCATGAAATTATGCAGATGTCCGAAGGTACAAAATGCGTGGTCTGTCTCATATAACTTATAAGGCTAGTCATTATGATTTATTAGACATACCTTTTGTTTGTCCAAAGCCTCTTGAAGACTCTCAATTTTGCATCGAGCCACAAACAGGTTTGTTTCCAGGTCTTGTTGTTGCTACAACGTAGAATGTGACAACATTTTACACTACAGAGATTAATCATTTTCAGTGCTCCAGATAAGGCGTGTATTGGCATATTTTACGCACTTAATTTAGCTGATTACATATTGATTATCAACAGTGGGAGTACAAAATACTCACAGCAATGTGAATGTACGCATTGATTTTCAAATTGAGTAGTGAAAATACTGTAATAAAGTTGAAAATGCACTTAGTTGAGCTGCAAAAAGCAAACACTGTTTGCTTTTTGCAGCTCAACTAAGTAAATTTTCAGTGAAAAAGCAGTACTACACTCAAATAAGTGAATGTTTAAATCTGTTTTTATCATTTGTTCCCTATTTAATAATAAGGAAAATGAATAATCCATTTGCAAAAATAAAATATGCATTCAATTTGAAATCAGGGGGTACAATACTCATTAGACAGAAAGCTTATCTGGAGTTTGATCATGAAATGCCTGATTTATTCACCCCTAAAATGATTGTAAAGCAGTGGGCGAGTACACATATCTACCTAAATAGACATTGCAGGAGTAATCATGCATTTATACTGAAATGCAATATTTCGTATAGAACACACTTGTTTTTATATGATGATTAAAATTATGCGCAATTACTATCCTGTATGCATTACCTGTGTCTAATCACAGCCAGTGTGGTTCCTGATCAAATAGCACTCTCATGTAGCTTCATAACGATCTACCGTATATTTGTTGAAAGCATGTCAGACAGGTGTTTCATTGATGGAATGGCAAACAGTGCAGATCCTGATCAGACTGTGCGGATGCACAGGCTGATCTGGATCTACACTGGTCGTAAAACCCATAAGCCCCATTTCTCCAGTCAAAGCCACTATAATTTTATTTCATTAAATAAAAAAATAATTAATTTAAGTGTAAATTGAAAATTGCTCCCTCAAAGTACACTTAGTAAGATAAGCATCTAGGCAATTTTGGTGAAATCCACTACTGATAAAGATGAGCGTGTAGCATCAGCTTCTTTATTATATTTATTATATGAAAACCTTGTTATGATATGCTGAAACCCATTTCATAAATGTGATAGCTATGACACACGTGTAATAACACCTGCAGCGGATTTGATTGGCTGACCGCATCACCCTAATTATGTATTCATATTCTGCCATGCGCTAACGTTATGCCAAACGAATGAAGGCGTTCCAAATGGCATCCATAATGGTGTTTTGACGTTAACGTCATCACGTTTTAACCCTTTCAACCCGAAGTCCCGCCATAGCGGATTATGCAAAAAGTGCAGATCCAGATGAGCCGGCTCGTAACGAGCCGTCTCATCAGGATCTGCACTTTTTTGCAAGTAATTTTCATATTTCTTAGAACAAAAACACACCCTTTTCATAAATGGACGAATCTGAAAATCATTTTGTGACCATTGGATTGGTCGGAACATTAGCATATTACAGTCCATGCCAGTTCCTTAGGGTTGAAAGGATTAAATGTCATTAGAAGTGTCAGTGACTCGGTAAACACCTTGCAATTGTTATAATGCGCTCCTGTTTGGTAATGTAGAGTGCTTACAAAGAAGGGAATTAACTCTTTGCATGCTGGGAAACTTGTGGGCTATAAATAGTTCAAAACTAGCGGACAAGAATTCATCATATTTTCTTGTATTTCTCCCCGTAAATATCATGAATATGTCTTGGAATTTCATTAGAATCGAGTCCTGAGGACTCAATTCTAATGAAATTTCAAGACATATTTACAGAGAGAAATAAAACATATACTAATTCGTTTGGCGGATATTTTCGCCGCTAGCATGTAAAGAGTTAATACTTAATATAATACGACATATTTATAATAGCTTTATTTCTAGTGCTAAAACTATTTTTCTCTGTGGAGATTTTCAACTAGATGCGAAAATAGTCAATGGCGTCTTCTCCCTGAAACGTATCAAATATCTCCCAAGTTTTCTTCTATTTGGAGTGTGAAATCACGTGATAAACAGAATCTACTACTCGTTTCTATTTGATATTTGACTTAGGAAACTCGTCAGCAATTTTATGTACCTCACCAGAGGCTCAGAGCATAAATTGTGTACGACTCGTGTCATAAATCTCATTTGAAATGGAAACTCGTTTGAGATCCTCTATTTATCAAACATCCCAGTATTAAACAGATAACGTTATTTTGTGATGTGTCATCGGTTTTGAGTTACATATGAAATACCAATTTGTTTCATTGTGTTCTGCACATGGAAAAACACAAGAAATTCCCTTAGAAATTACTGTCAATTTTCCAAGTTTTGTAACCTATTTACATTCTATACGACTGCTCACCTTACCTTAGTAAATCTTTGTGGGTCAGACTGGCAGCCCGACAAACTGTGGAGCCTGGCCATCGACTTCTCCAGACAGAGGTGTTCTTTGGCCAACAGTCTGTACCTCTTCTCCAGGTCACCGCCATCTGGTGGCAGCTGGACGAGTGACAGATTGACTGATTTATTGATTGATTATCGGTATTTAACGGCCTATCAACAGCTAAGGTCATTTAAGGCCGGGCCAACGGGTTGGACCATCCCGTATTTAAGCGGTCCATCATGAGGGAAATTCCCAAAATCCGAACTGAATGTTTACACAAAAATATATATTCAGCTCTGAAAATAGAATATCCTGACCTGGTGCCAGGTCCATTCCACACCAGAGTCACTTATCTCCAACCCCAAAAGTAATAAGATCAGTACTTAGATAATAAGATCTTATTACTTTTTAATGAGGTATAACAGAATTTAGCTCTCAAGTATCAGAAGGCCAAAAATGTACATGAGGGTCAAACCATGTAAGTCGGCATTCCGGTACGGATGAACCCTGATCATTAAATTAGCCTTCGTGTGCTCCCAACCAACCACCCATAGGGAGATAAAGAGAGATAGATTGGTATGCAGGTAGATTATTAACCATTTCAACACCACAGGCCTGTATAGTGGTATTAGCAAAAAGTGTAGATCCAGATGAGCCGGCTCGTCTCATCAGGATCTGCACTTTTTGCAAGTAATTTTATATTTTTGAGAACAAAAACACCCCCTTTTCATAAAACTCATTATCATTTGATTGGTTTCAAAATTAGTACATGTATATCAAATTCCATTCCAGTTACTTAGGGGTGAAAGGATTAAGGCATAGTAGAGGGTAGGTACGAGAACCGTCCCGTGAGACCTTACCTCTTCAACATCCTCATCCGACAAGCTTCCAGCCGACATGGATGACTGAGAGAGATCCGACTCAAATGAAGGCTCATCGTCCATGATGCTGCACGGACTGCTCAATCTTGATATCTGAATGATTGCACGGGCAATTGTATCACCGGCACTTCACTCCGCACAGGTGTAAAATGTTTCACGTCGAAAAATGAACCGGTTTCCGGATGAGATGCCACTCGGCTCTAGTTAGGTGTCGCAATTATGGACAGTTTGTTTTGTATGATCGGTGCTGTACTCCGCGCCAGTGTGATGTTTCACGTCAAAAATTGCACCGGTTTCCAGACAATACTATTTACAGCTACATGTATCTCATAAACAAATTTTTCCTCTAGTAACCGGCGCAAATTTCTTGCGCCGGTTACTGGATGAAAATTTGTTTATGCAGTATATTATGTGTGTAGCTGAAAGGTAATTCGTCCGGAATCTGGAGTATTTCCTGCTCCGGTTACTGGACGAAAATATGTTTATGCAGTACATTATGAGCTAAATGGGTATTCGTCCAGAATCTCGAGTATTTCTTGAGCCTTTTACTGGACGAAAATGTATTTATTCAGTATATTTTGCATGAAGCTAAATGGGTATTTGTCAGCAATCCAGCGTGAATTTCGACATGAAATATTTTACACCGACACCGAGTGCATGACGTTCCTGGAGTATCAGATAATACCATTTGATTTGTTATTTATAGAAAGGTCAAGTCAGATAAAGCCTCTAATTGCAATTTTAAACATGTTTCACTCGGTCATTATTGTGTAAGTTCTGTGTAATTCAGCAACGATAATTCTCAAACCGACATTTGTAGCTGTGACTGGGAGAAATGACCAGTGTAGATCCAGATCAGCCTGTGCATCCGCACAGTCTGATCAGGATCTACACCGTTGGCCATTCCATCAATGAAACAACTTGTGACTTTATTTATGAAAAATATTGTAAATGCAGAAATTACGCAGATGTCCGAAGGTACAAATCGCACGGCGTGTCTTAAATGGCCATACCTGTTCAGGAGACATTCTTAATCTCCTTTTTTTTCTGTGTTGGAGAATTTCCATTCGCCTATCCTTTTCCTGAAAATGCCAATAATTATATTGTTAACATATGATTTGGGCTACAACTATTAGGTTCGTTTAGGTCGTATTAACTGGGTAGAATGCCATATTTGGCTACTGTCTGTTCCACGTTTTGCTGCCGACAAACTTTTGGCTATTAAACACATTAAATCTAAAAAATATTTAAAAGTAAGTACTTTTTTATCAATAACAAAAAAATCACACTCCCCAAAAAAATGATTTGATGACATTCCATCAAATATTGATTTTATTGCGAAAAAAACGATTTTCCTATGGGAATTTAATATGGGGAGTCAATTTCCAAAAAATCAAAAACCGAAATTTTTGAAAATCGACTCCGAAACCTGGCGAGATAGCTTGAAAATGGTGTAACTAAGAAAACAAGAGTTAGATCTTGAAAATCGGTCCTCAAATAAAAAAATATTAAAAAAAAAATCGTTTTTCCTATGGGAATTTAACATGGGGAGTCAATTTCCCAAAAAATTACTGAAGGATCAAAATACGAAATTTTTTGGAAATTGACTCCGAAACCTGGCGAGATAGCTTGAAAATGGTGTAACTAAGAAAACAAGATTTAGATTTTGAAAATCGGTCCTCAAATAAAACAAATATTAAAAAAAAATCCATTGGAAAATCGTTTTTTCGCAATAAAATCAATATTTGATGGAATTTCATAAAATAATTTTTAATATTTATTAGATGTAATGTGTTTAATAGCCAAATGTTCGTCGGCAGCAAAACGTGGAACAGACAGTAGAAACAAAATAGCTACCCCGCTCCATACCTCTCATGTAGATAACATATCGGAGGCGAATTATTGTAGCTAATATTTGACCAGTTGAACATTCTGCAGAGAAGTTTGAATCGGACCAAGTTTAAACAACGTCAGCCCTTCCAGCAGTGAAAAAAAAAAAAAGGATTTTTTTCAAAAAAATATAGGACACTATATCTGGCCTCCCAACACCCCTTCTAGCCAGCAGCGTTCCACCACAAATCATTTATTTGTGCAAATAAGTAATTTACCTTAACTTATTACATTAAAAAAGGGATTTTTGAAAAACAATTAAGAATGAATTGGCACACATCATGGTACTACATAAATTAATAAATACTTATGGATGTCCTTTAAATTACATGATGAATTTAGTGCAACAAATTTAACAAAAAAGTTCTATTTTAACCAAAGAAAAAGCAACATTTTGCTTACCCAAAAAATATATAGGAATTATAGGAATTTTGCCCAAAATATCTTATTAAGATCTTATTAAGATATTATAGGACATTTTGAAAAAGTCTGAAAAATATAGGAATTATAGGAATTATAGGACCGCTGGAAGGGCTGCAACGTTCAATTCCGTCCGATTCAAATTTCTCGGCAGAATCCTCAGACTAAATACACAAATAATTCTGCTAAATTTGGTATTGGCGGACTCGGGAGTGTTAACAGCTGGAATATGTTCATCATTTAAAGGAAGAAACCGCAGTCCGAGTCATATTGTTGAAAAATAAGATTTAGTTGAGACCTCATGGGTGCCGCCATTACTGCAGTGTAAACAATAGACCTTTTGATCCCATACCCTGAAATGTCATATGGTCACTTTTCTCAGTCAATGGTTCATATTTAACCTGTACCATACTGAATTACCTTTTGTTGTCTGCTGATATTTTTTTCATTTTACGTTTGTCATAAAACATGATTTGACAGCACTTTAGAATCATGTCCAATGGAAATGATTCTAAAATGCTGCCAAACCATGCTTTTGATGAGAGAAAATATGAAACAGCAGACGACATTATTTGATTCCCCGCATTCTAAGGGTTAAATTACGTTCTCAGTTTTTTCTTTCATTTTTACAGTACCGGTATATTTTGTAAAACTTTGTTTCAAAATATCAATATATGGTACCTATTTATAGAGCTTATTAATCTAGAGATACTATTTTAGGCAATATTCATAGCAATGTGTTGAATTATGCACAGTTGTAAGTCAAGTTCCATTTTCAAACGGAAAACCCAATTGCGTACATGATTTGAGGCAAACTTTGACCTTGTTAACCTTTACAAGGGGGTGAACATACGGAAGCCCATTAGGATCACTTTATTTTTATTTTTTTTCCATTTATTCAAGATATTCAAGATCTTTTCTTGTTTGTTTGTTTGTTTTGTTTTTGTTTGTTGGGGTTTAACGGCCTATCAACAGCTAAGGTCATTTAAGGCCGGGTCAATGGGTTTAGTACTAAATCCCATATATTACCTGTACAAGTACATGTACATGTTCAAGTACAATGTACATGTACAAATGGGGGGAAAATCCCAAAATCAGAACTGAATATTTACAATAACAAAACTATATATTCAGCCCTGAACCAGAATAATCCTGATCTGATGCCAGGTCCTCGCCACACCAGAATCACTTGGCCCCTCCCAAAAGCAGTAGGATCAGTAATAATCTTACTACTTTTATAATGGGCAATAACCCAATTCAACTCCCAGGTAACAAAAGAGCCAAAGATAAAAACGTACCGGAGGGCCAAACCAGGCAAATAGTGATAATCCTATAAGGAGGAACCACTACCGTTAATTTACGCCGTCTCATTCACCCGACCACTCATTCAAGTTCTTATTCAAGATCTGTTGCAGTTCAGAGCAATCTGGCTCTTGATGATTTGGTTCGTTGAAAATTGTTGTCTTCTGCAATTCATTTTTCCTTAACCCTTCCCTACGCCGTTGACGGAAATTGCCGTCTGCTGTTTTTCATTTTTGCTTTAATTCTTAACAAAAACTGGTTTTGACAGCACATGAGAATCGTCTCCACTGGAGACGATTCTCATGTGCTGTCAAAACCAGGTTTTTTTCGAGAAATATTGAAAATAAAACATTTCCAGCAGACGACAACATTTAATTCAGAGTTGTAAGGGTTAAATGTATATACATGCCCACCCAGCAGGCACAAAATGTTCTTCATATCAGAGACATAATCTTGGACATTTTCTGGCAAAATAAACATTCATTCACAATTACCCCACGTATTGATTATTATACGTCAGACGTAACTTTACACACTGATATCAGGGGCGATAACCAAATGTTACCGGACATTATTATTTATTCTCTGTATTTATTTT
The DNA here is from genome assembly GCA_029237695.1 of Conchocele bisecta. Classification (NCBI taxonomy): domain Eukaryota; kingdom Metazoa; phylum Mollusca; class Bivalvia; order Lucinida; family Thyasiridae; genus Conchocele; species Conchocele bisecta. Next base: position 21,285,184 of record CM055272.1, read on the forward strand.
TTGATGTGCAATGATCATACTTTATAATCTGTCGAATATATTATTTTTTCAGGTGGCGCATTTAAATAGTATAAATAATAAAAAAATAGCATGCCTCATTTGCATATGAAAATAGCCTGATACCACACCGAGTCACTAGCAGTAAAATAAATATTACTAAATGATTATATCTGTATAGTGGGCACTCATAATGTTTAGAACTGGTGGAATAGTGACACAATTATACACTTCTTTAAGTCCTATAAAGAACAGTCTGTGCCTACTGAGTGGGCATGTACCTTTAACAAAACACTTAGTAATTAGCAAAAACCCGAATTTTACATTTATTGCATAAGCACATATTCATACATTGAAACTGTACTGAGCATCTAACGTCTTTCCTGTAGTGATCTGGGGCCCGTTTCACTAAACTTTGTACGACTAAAATGTTCGTAAGTGCAAATTTAAGATCGTCTGGAAATTTAAATTGATGGATTTATATTTATTGAGCATAGGCTGCATATGCAGCCTATGCACAATAAATGTAAATCCAATAATTGTTTACAAGAAAATATTGCTAATGTGAAATTTACAGACTATCATAATTTTGCACTTACGAACATTTTAGTCGTAACGAGTTTAGTGAAACGGGCCCCTGATTCACATATTTATTACACAAGTGTACTATGTTGCATGTAACCCTTAGAATGCGGGAAACAAAATTGTTGTCTGCTGTTGTTTTATATTTTGTCTTCTTTCTCAATAAAAACATGTTTTGACAGCACTTCAGAATCATTGCCAATGGAAATGATTCTGAAGTGCTGTCAAGGCATGTTGTAAATTATTCTAAAGTGATGTCAAAGCATGTTTTTGATGATAAAAATGGAAAATAGAAAATAAACAGCAGACGACAAAAAATTAAGATAGTGGTGTAAGGGTTAATCCTTAGAATGCGAGAAACAAAATTGTTGTCAGCTGTTGTTTTATAATGTGTCTTCTTTCTCAATAAAAACATAGTTTGACAACACTTTAGAATCATTTCCACTGGAAATGATTCAAAAGTGTTGCCAAATCATGCTTTTTATGAGAAAAATGGAAAATAAAAAATAAACTGCAGACGACAAAAATTAATTCAGCATTGTAAAATAGACTGTGTTATTATACATGTAAGTCCATTTTATGCAATACGTAGTCTATTGTACATGTTTGAAATGATACACGAATGTCAGTCACGGTACGTCAGCATTAAACAATGAGTCAGCAAAGTAAACATAAGTTGTTTACGAGGAAGTCGACGGTACATGAGTGTATTTTTTCAAGGTTTTCAAACATGTAAGATGGAATGTCCTATATATTACAATTCTGACCAACTTTTCGAACAAAAATGCATTTTATAATGTTTCTGGGTCATTTGCATCAGTGTATGAATTGTTGTGGGCGGTGCTTATTTTATATCGACTGCGGGAGAGTGCACGAGGGTGATTACGGGTGTTCTCTTCACGGTGTATATTTGTAAGTTGACAATTATGGGTGTTCTCTTCACGGTGTATATTTGTAAGTTGACAATTACTGGGTGTTCTCTTCACGTGTAATTTGTGTAAGTTGACAATTACGGGTGTTCTCTCACGGTGTATATTTGTAAGTTGAAAATTATGGGTGTTCTCTTCACGGTGTATATTTGTAAGTTGACAATTACGGGTGTTCTCTTCATGGTGTATATTTGTAAGTTGACAATTATGGGTGTTCTCTTCACGGTGTATATTTGTAAGTTGACAATTACGGGTGTTCTCTTCATGGTGTATATTTGTAAGTTGACAATTACGGGTGTTCTCTTCACGGTGTATATTTGTAAGTTGACAATTATGGGTGTTCTCTTCACGGTGTATATTTGTAAGTTGATAATTACGTGTGTTCTCTTTATGGTATATTATTTGTAAGTTGACAATTATGGGTGTTCTCTTCACGGTGTATATTTGTAAGTTGACAATTATGGGTGTTCTCTTCACGGTGTATATTTGTAAGTTGACAATTACGGGTGTTCTCTTCATTGTGTATATTTGTAAATTGACAATTACGGGTGTTCTCATCATGGTGTATATTTGTAAGTTAGACAATTACGGGTGTTCTCTTCATGTGTATTATTTGGTAAGTTGACAATTACGGGTGTTCTCTTCATGGTGTATATTTGTAAGTTGACAATTATGGGTGTTCTCTTCACGGTGTATATTTGTAAGTTGACAATTACGGGTGTTCTCTTCATGGTGTATTATTTGTAAGTTGACAATTACGGGTGTTCTCTTCATGTATATTTGTAAGTTGACAATTACGGTGTTCTCTTCATGGTGTATATTTGTAAGTTGACAATTATGGGTGTTCTCTTCACGTGTATATTTGTAAGTTGACAATTACGGGTGTTCTCTTCATGGTGTATATTTGTAAGTTGACAATTATGGTGTTCTCTTCAAGGTGTATATTTGTAAGTTGACAATTACGGGTTTTCTCTTCACGGTGTATTACTTGTAAGTTGACAATTACGGGTGTTCTCTTCACGGTGTATATTTGTAAGTTGACAATTATGGGTGTTCTCTTCACGGTGTATATTTGTAAGTTGACAATTACGGGTGTTCTCTTCATGGTGTATATTTGTAAGTTGACAATTACGGGTGTTCTCTTCATGGTGTATTATTTGTAAGTTGACAATTACGGGTGTTCTCTTCATGGTGTATATTTGTAAGTTGACAATTATGGGTGTTCTCTTCACGGTGTATATTTGTAAGTTGACAATTATAGGTGTTCTCTTCACGGTGTATTACTTGTAAGTTGACAATTACGGGTGTTCTCTTCACGGTGTATATTTGTAAGTTGACAATTAAGTTGACAATTATGGGTGTTCTCTTCACGGTGTATATTTGTAAGTTGGCAATTATGGGTGTTCTCTTCACGGTGTATATTTGTAAGTTGACAATTATGGGCGTTCCCTTCACGGTGTATATTTGTAAGTTGACAATTACGGGTGTTCTCTTCATGGTGTATATTTGTAAGTTGACAATTACGGGTGTTCTCTTCATGGTGTATATTTGTAAGTGGACAATTACGGGTGTTCTCTTCACGGTGTATATTTGTAAGTTGACAATTACGGGTGTTCTCTTCACGGTGTATATTTGTAAGTTGAAAATTACGGGTGTTCTCTTCACGGTGTATATTTGTAAGTTGACAATTACGGGTGTTCTCTTCATGGTGTATATTTGTAAGTTGACAATTACGGGTGTTCTCTTCATGGTGTATATTTGTATAAGTTGACAATTATGGGTGTTCTCTTCACGGTGTATATTTGTAAGTTGACAATTATGGGTGTTCTCTTCACGGTGTATATTTGTAAGCTGACAATTACGGGTGTTCTCTTCACGGTGTATATTTGTAAGTTGACAATTACGGGTGTTCTCTTCACGGTGTATATTTGTAAGTTGACAATTACGGGTGTTCTCTTCATGGTGTATATTTGTAAGTTGACAATTATTGGTGTTCTCTTCACGGTGTATATTTGTAAGTTGACAATTATGGGTGTTCTCTTCACGGTGTATTATTTGTAAGTTGACAATTACGGGTTTTCTCTTGATGTCGCATATTTGTAAGTTGACAATTACGGGTTTTCTCTCACAGATATATCCATGCAAATAATAGCTTGAAATGTAATAAATGTAGATATGTATAATAGCATAAAATTTAAGGCGGCAACGAAAATTGATGTCTGCTGTTGTTTGTTATTTTATGTTTTTGCTAAATAAAAACATGGTTTGGGAGCATTTTAGAATCATTTCCATTCTAACATGATGTCAAAGCATGTGTTTGATAAGAAAAATGGAAAATAAAAAATAAACGGCAGACGACACATTTTAATTCATCACTAAAAGGGTTAATTAGGCCCTGGGTCTCAGATGTGGATGAAGTGCTAAATATAGCAGACATATTTCCCGCGGATGTAGTCACATGACAAACTTGTTTAACCCTTAGACCGCTATCTTAATTCTTTTGTTGTCTGCTATTTATTTTCTATTTTCCATTTTCATCATCAAAAACATACTTTGACAACACTTTAGAATAATTTACAACATGCTTTGACAGCACTTTAGAATCATTTCCATTGAAAATGATTCTAAAGTGCTGTCAAACCATGTGTTTATTGAGAAATAAGGCAAGATATAAAAGCAACAGCAGACGACAATTGTTGTGAGTAGCGGTCTAAGGGTTAAACTAGACACTATGTCATCGACTACGTCAGCCAATAACATTCAGTTCTCGCAATGTTAAATTTAGTTATTTTAGCAGCTCAACTAAGTGTATTACAACTTTATTAGAGAATATTTACACTTCAATTTGAAATTCAATGAGTATTTTGAAATTATTGTGAGTATTTTGTTCTCCCACTTAAAAATCAATGCGTATACAGCTAAAATATATAAGTATGTAAAATACATCGTGCGTTGGGTGTGGTGATTATATATACAAGTGTGCAATGATGAAAATATATTGTATACAAAGCTCAGCTCTCTTGAAGTAGTTCTATCCAGTTTATCTATGTGTCTTCTCTGCAGCGAAGTGATGGTCAATAGTAACCATGAATCAGTGAAAGGGATTATGTCACTACTCGCGTGGCTTTCCGATAAATCTATGAGGCAATATGCCTACAATTAAGTAAGTTCAATTTTGCCTGAAATTTCCTGGAGTTGATGTTTACGATAATGGAAACAGACATTCAAATATGATAATTAGCCGACAAATGTATATTTATGACAAGTGAGTTTGTCTTTTTTGTTTATTGGTGTTTAACGGCCTATCAACAGCTAAGGTCATGTAAGGCCAGGCAAATGGGTTCAATCTCGTTTTAACCTGTTGCATTGGGGGAAAATCCCAAAATCAGAACGGAATATTTACATCGAGAACAAATATATTCAGCTCTGAAATTAGAATACCTGGTCCAGGTCAATACCACACCAAAGTCACTTGGCCCCTTCCCCTAAAATAGGATTACGAGTAATCATAATACTCGCATAAGGGGTATAACCAGATTCAACTGTCACATACAAAATGCCAAAGTGAGGGCCAAACCAGGTCTCCAGTCGGAATTCCAGTAAGGATGAACCCCTTGTTAAATTACCCATCACCCATCGCATACTCCCTCCCACCTGCCACCCATGTATGAGAAGTTGTGACGGTATTCATACAACATGGATTGACATAGCTCAACTGTTTTTGTGAAATGCATCTTCAGAAGAAGCATCCGAGACCGTCGCTTTAATATCTTATTTAATTCTTTTATGCAACATTTTGTGCCTACTGAGTGGGCATGTACCTTTAAAGGTACATGCCCACTCAGTAGGCACAAAATGTTCTTTATATCAGAGACATCATATGAGACATTTTCTAGCAAAATAAACATTCATTCACCATTACCCCCACGTATTGATTGACATTAGTATACATTTTATATCAGACTTAACTTTCCACACTGATATCAGATAATCGTGTTTCCTTAAAATGTTAACGGACATTACTAAATATATTCTGTATTTATTTTTTGATGTGCAATTATCATATTTTATAATCTGTTGAAAATATTATTTTTTCAGGTGACACATTTAATTAGTATGAAAAATTAAAAAAATATCAGGCCTCATTTGCATATGAAAATAGCCTGATACCAAAGCGAGTCACTATCAGTAAAATAAATATTACTAAATGATTATATCTGTATATCGGGCACTCGTAATCAATAGAACTGGTGGAATAGTGACACAATTATACACTTATTTAATTCCTATAAATAACAGTGTGTGCCTACTGAGTGGGCGTATACCTTAAATATCTGGATAAGTTTACATCCAGACCAGACAATATTAACAATTACGTTGGTGAAACATTATATTACCAGTGCATTCAATGTCATTTGTAATCAATATTATATCATCTACTTTACCACAAAGAGCAGGGATATTTGACCTTCCTGAACATAATATACGCTATTGTCATGCACAAAATCATGAAGGTTGATTGGTCGAGGCTGAGCCCAGCCTCCACCAATCAAACTGCATGAGTTTGTGTTTATAAATTGTAGAATATGCTTAGAAAAAGTGAAAGGGTTTAACAAACATTTTCCCAGCTTAACCCTATTCATGCTGAGAATATGATATGTTTGCAGAAAATCTTAAATATTATCCTTCTATGCGCTCCGAAGTATATGTCGTGACCACTCATTTGAACCGTCTCATCGAGACGGTTCAAATGAGTGGTCACAACATATACTTTCATTGAGAAATAACAAAAATAAAAATAAAATATTAAAAAATAATTCATACCCGTAAAGGTGTATTCTGCATGTTAAAGACATAGCGAACTTTCTAAAACATAAGAAACTCCCTATCATTTTCATTAACCCCAAACCCTGAAAAGTGAAAGTGAATGGGTTTAATGTCCCAGCAACAGCTAAGGTCATATAGAGACGGGACCACAGTTTAAAGTCTCATCCGACAGACCAGTGGGATGGAAATACAATGTACTACGACAGTATTTTTTATGCCATATGTGAAATTTGAACCCACAATCTCTGGATTGGAAGTCAGGTGTTCTAACCCCTAGGCCACAACCCATCTCTGAATATGCGTTAGAAAATGATTGCACGTGTCCAGGTGGGAAGCTAAATTTGATAAAACTGCGATAAGCCTCATTGGGTCATAACATGACCCAGAAACGGGACAGAAATGTGATATGCCTATACTGTCTGTTTCACGAAACCTGACCAGATTTTAATTACAGCTATATATATAAATAATGCAAAAACAAGATATTTTTCGATAATATTAAATTATAGCAAAATTTAAGAATGAGCCTACTTTTAATTTCGTAAAATTTGGTCCAATATTGATTTTACAGACAAAATGCCAAAGACGTATGTGAGAGCCAAACCAAGTCTCCAGTCGGAATTCCGGTAAGGATGCAAACCCCAATTGTTAAATTACCGATCGCATGCTCCCACCTTGCCACCTGGGCAGCATGTAATATGTTTTTTTAATGTCAAGGACAACAGCAATGGTGATGGCACCCACACAACACCATATTTTTATGGCCTACCTAATCTATTGTCCATAAATCACCGAAATAATCAGAGAAACCCACTCACTCCGCCTACACATTTGTGAATCATCATTACCTGATCTTTCCCTTAACCCTTAGCCTGCTGAATGAAATGTTGTCGTCTGCTGTTTATGTTTTATTTTTGATTTTTCTCATCAAAAACATGGTTTGACAGCACTTTAGAATCATTTCCATTGGAAATGATTCTAAAGTGCTGTCAAACCATGTTTTTATTGAGAAACAGGGCAAACAATAAAGCAACAGCAGACGACAGTTTTCGCGATCAGCAGGCTAAGGGTTAAGTAGAACAAATATGCGACTGTGACTGGAGAAATGGGGCCTATGGGTTTTTCGACCAGTGTAGATCCAGATCAGACTGTGCATCCGCACAGTCTGATCAGGATCTGCACTGTTTCGCGATTCCATCAACGAAACACCTGTCGTGATTCTACCAAGCGATACAGATCTTTATCAGGTTACAGAAGTGTGCTATTCGATCCGGAAATACACTGGTCACGAATGCCATAAGTCCAATTTCTCCAGTCCCGGCCATATATGTGATTTGCCACCACATAAAGGAGCACAGTGAGCCATAGCAACCGACTACAAAGGTTTAACGTCCCAGCAACAGCTAATGTCATCGATATAGAAAAGAACAGACAGACAGACAGACAGGCGGACGGACGGACGTGCCAACAACATGGAGGAAGGGGCCATTTCCATTGTTCTAGAATAGTAATGGCCCCTTGTTATGAATAGAATAAGGGGCCACACGGAATAAATAAAAGGATTCTTTTGTGTTAGGCTCCTCCCATTGGCCCCTTCCTCCCGTTTGGTTGCCCGGACAGACGGATGGATAGGCGGATGGACAGACAGACGTCCCTACGATACACCATTGTGGTACATCCATTGTTTTCAAACAAAAGAATGACCACCTAAGAAAAATAGTGGTAACGGAATAAGTTGCATTGTTTTCTTTTGTCTTAGGTCACACCTCCAGACACTTAACGACCACACGATCATGTGCCCGGACAGACGGACAGACGAATGGACAGACCCGGTGGTGACTCTATGTAGCAAAATTATTTTGGGGGATACATAAAAACGCCAAAATTGTGCCACAGCGTCGTGACTTCCGCGGTGGTGTCTACGATCCTCAGGGGCCCGTTTCACTAAACTAAAGTGCAAAATTATGATAGTCTCTAAATTTCACATTAACAATGTTTTCTTGTAAATAATTATTGGATTTACATTTATTGAGCATCGGCTGCATATGCAGCCTATGCTCAATAAATGTAAATCCATCAATTGAAATTTCCAGACGATCCTTAATTTGCACTTACGAACATTTTAGTCGTACAAAGTTTAGTGAAACGGGCCGCAGATAGCACGTGTGTAAATGTGTTCTCACAATGTAACAGCAAACAGTGTAGGTCCTGATCAGACGCCACATATGAGCAGGCCACAAACTTAAAGGTACACTCAGTAGGCACAAAATGTTCTTTACAGGAATTAAATAAGTGTATAATTGTGTCACTGTTCCACCAGTTCTAAACATTACGAGTGTATGCTATATACGCTATACACCATTACTCCACATATTGATTGGCATCATTATACATTTTATATCACACGTAAAAAAGGGGGGGGGGGGTTCACGCCTCTTAGATTTCAAACATAGCCTGATACTGCCGCGCGTCACTATCAGTAAAATAAATATTACTAAATGATTATATCTGTATAGCGGGCACTCATAAATTTTAGAACTAGTGGAATAGTTACACATTATACACTGACCGGTATTTAATTCCTATAAAGAACATGCTGTGCCTACTGAGTGGGCATGTACCTTTAATACATGTACATAATTTAAGCTCTTCATTATCGGGGTAACACAATAAGACACGGCATGTGATTTTGTACCTAAGAACATGTGCATTGTTTCATGAAATACATTTACAGATACTGCCATAATCTATCTGCAGCAATTTTCTTTTCAACCTTTAACCCTTACAAATTGTTTGTTTATTGGTGTTTAACGGCCTATCAACAGCTAAGTCATGCAACCGCCGGGTAAACGGGTTCGATCCCGTTTTAAACTGCTGCATTGGGGTGAAAATCCCAAAATCAGAACGGAATATTTACATTATATTCAGCCCTGAAATTAGAATAACCTGACCTGGTGCCAGGTCCATACCACACCAAAGTCACTTGGCCCCTACCCCTAAAATAAGATTAAGAATAATCGTAATTCTCACATAAGGGGTATAACCAGATACAAAATGCCAAAGGCGTATGTGAGGGCCAAACCAGGTCTCCAGTCGGAATTCCGATAAGGATGAACCCCGATCGTTAAATTACCCATCGCATTCTCCCACTTGCCACCCACTGAATTAAATTGTGTTGTTTTTTTTTCTCTACAAATGATGGTAGGGCAGCATTGTAGAATCATTTCCAATGGAAATGATTCTAAAGTGCTGCCAAACCATGTTTTAATTGAGCAAAAGTGACAAAATAGGAAACAACAGCAGACGAAAATTTTCGTTTCCCGCATTCACATTCTGTCGACTTGTTTTGTTAATTAAACTATCACGTTATGTTGACATGTCGTGTTAAACTATCACGTTATGTGGAAATGTTGTGTTAAACTATCACGTTATGTTGACATGTCATGTTAAACAATCACGTTATGTTGACATGCTGTGTTAAACTATCACGTTATGTTGACATGTCATGTTAAACAATCACGTTATGTTGACATGTTGTGTTAAACTATCACGTTATGTTGACATGTTGTGTTAAACTATCACGTTATGTTGACATGTTGTGTTAAACTATCACGTTATGTGAACATGTTAAACTATCACGTTATGCTGACATTTTGTGTTAAACTATCACGTTATGTTGACATGTTGTGTTAAACTATCACGTTATGTGAACATGTTAAACTATCACATTATGTTGACATGTTGTGTTAAACTATCATGTTATGTTGGCATGTTGTGTTAAACTACATGTATCACGTTATGTCGACAGGTTGTGTTAAACTATCACGTTATGTGGACATGTTGTGTTAAACTATCACACTATGTTGACATGTTGTGATAAATTTATATGAACTACAACCAATTGTATTCATCCAGAGTACCTATTATTTATTGAGTAACAACTGCTTAACCCTTAGACCATGTTTTTGATGATAAAAATGGAAAATAAAAAATAAACAGCAGACGACAAAAAATTAAGATAGCGGTATAAGGGTTAATATTATACAATTATTGTCTTTTGAGGAGGTGTACACGAGATTTACGGACCTGAGAAAAGTGATGTTCACCCACGCCAAAGGCGGAGGTGAACATCTCGTTTGTCAGGTCCGTAAATCTCATGTACACCGACTCAAAAGACTATACCGTATTTACCCTCTGTATTGGGACACCCTTTATATTGGGACACCCCCGTTTTGGGGAGACATAATTATTTTTTAGGAAACAAGTTTTGGGACACATCACAATTTTAAAAAAAAAATTAAAAATTTCTGCACCTTAAGTATTGGGACATCTCTTTTTTTTTTTAAATACTTTTAAACACAGTCAGGGATTCCGCTGGGGAAAAAAAAAATCGCCACTCCAATTTTTGTTATTTTTTTTTCACCGGCTACTGGTCATGCCGACTATTGGCACGACTCGCTATAAACAGAGGCCGTCGCTGATTAACTAATATAACACAGTGCTGACGGTAAATCTGAGCTCTGTTGATTAAATAGATTACCAATAAACCGTATACATCGACAATGCCGCCTGTCAATGCCGGAATGTGATATATTTGAGAAAATTATTTCGATTCACACGGAAATACTCCCGATACATCGCCCCGCCCTCTCATCACTATTCACGAGGTAAGTTTAAAGTACGGACATGTATCCGGTCACGGCATGCTCTCCATGCTATTATATCCAGACACTACCGAGGGATGGCGTTTCGATCGGGACAACTGGGTGGAAAGTATAGTACAGTGCGACCCCGTTAGTACACGGAAGTCCGGCGACATACAACCTTCCGTGTTGCTTATCCGAACCGTGCTATATCCGTTCTCGCCCAAGACGCATCATAATGTCAACAAAAAATACATGTACACTGTACACTGTGACTGCGAATGAACGACGTCGCCAATGCCTATAATATGCCATAAGTTTTCACTGTTATCTTCGCATGTAATAAATATATTGATCCAAGAATTGTTAACGTCATGTTTTATTTATTCATCATGTTCATGTAGAATGTAGATCTACGCAGGTCCGTGCAATCCATTATTGTAAACGCGTGTAGAAAAAAGTGTAGTAAACACATTCGATGACGCAATGACCCAATGACCGATATCCTGTTCCATCAGCTGCAACGTCACGTGACAAGCTTGTGCGTTGCAAACTGTGTTTACTCATATGGTGAGCACAGGTGGAAGACTCGGACCTATGACACCAAAATAAATGCCTATTAAAACAAGAGGGCCATGATGGCCCTAATTCGCTCACCTGACTCCATGAACACCAGAGGAGAATGTGACATTGAGTTCATGTGTTTTAAAAAAATTGTGCTATTTTTAAATGGCGGTCATCTTGGATTAAGCGATGACTCTCATTTTACAAAATCTGAAAATGCTTCACCCAGCATCGGCCATGTGGTTCCTGAGAAAAAGACGTTAAAAATCTTGAATAAATGGACCTTTTGGTGGCCATCATGGATGACATAATCATCCGATTCCGACAAATATTGCACCAGAGTGATCGCCTCATTGATACCTTCAATTTGATATATGACATGACCATATTCAGTCAAAAATAAATTTGACCCCAATTTGACCCCACGGGCCACGCCCATTTTTGACCCCGGGGTCACCATTTTAACAACTTTGAGAGAGCAATGTACATTGATCATTCCTACCAAGTTTCGTCGAAATCCGGCTAGCGGTTCATGAGAAGAAGATTTTTTTAAGAATTTATGCTATTTTTAGACGGCGGCCATCTTGGATTAGCGATGACCTCCATTTTAACAAATCTGAAAAGGCTTCACCCATGGACCATAACTTTTAAGTTTGGCTACCATGGGCCAAGCGGTTCATGTGAAGAAGAATTGAAATCTTCTAATAAAAGAAACGACCTTTTGACATTTCTGCGGCCATCTTGGATGAAATAACAATCAGATTTGGACAACAAATGTACCAGAGTGATCACCTCATTGATACCTTCGATTTGATATATAACATGACCATATTCGGTCAAAAATAAAATTTGACCCTACGGGCCACGCCCATTTTTGACCCCGGGGTCACCATTTTAACAACTTTGAAAGAGCATTGTACATCGATCATTCCTACCAAGTTTCGTCGAAATCCGGCTAGCGGTTCATGAGAAGAAGATTTTTTAAGAATTTATGCTATTTTTAGACGGCAGCCATCTTGGATTAGCGATGACCTCCATTTTAACAAATCTGAAAAGGCTTCACACTTGGACCATAACTTTTAAGTTTGGCTACCATGGGCCAAGCGGTTCATGTGAAGAAGAATTTTGAAATCTCTAATAAAAGAACGACCTTTTGACCTTTCGGCGGCCATCTTGGATGACATAACAATCCGATTTCGACAGAAAATGTACCAGAGTGATCGCCTCATTGATACCTTCAATTTGATATATGACATGACCATATTTGGTCAAAAATAAAATTTGACCCCAATTTCACCCCACGGGCCACGCCCATTTTTGACCCCGGGGTCGCCATTTTAACAACTTTGAGAGAGCAATGTACATCGATCATTCCTACCAAGTTTCGTCGAAATCCGGCTAGCGGTTCATGAGAAGAAGATTTTTTAAGAATTTATGCTATTTTTAGACGGCGGCCATCTTGGATTGCGATGACCTCCATTTTAACAAATCTGAAAAGGCTTCACCCATGGACCATAACTTTTAAGTTTGGCTACCATGGGCCAAGCGGTTCATGTGAAGAAGAATTTTGCAATCTCTAATAAAAGAACGACCTTTTGACCTTTCGGCGGCCATATTGGATGACATAACAATCCGATTTCGACAAAAAATGCACCAGAGTGATCGCCTCATTGATACCTTCAATTTGATATATGAAATGACCATATTCAGTCAAAAATAAAATTTGACCCCTTTGACCCCAATTTGACCCCATGGGCCACGCCCATTTTTGACCCCAGGGTCACCATTTTAACAACTTTGAAAGAGCAATGTACATCGATCATTCCTACCAAGTTTTGTCGAAATCCGTTGGCGGTTCTTGAGAAGAAGATTTTTTAAGAATTTGTGCTATTTTTAGACGGCGGCCATCTTGGATTGCGATGACCTCCATTTTAACAAATCTGAAAAGGCTTCACCCATGGACCATAACTTTTAAGTTTGGCTACCATGGGCCAAGCGGTTCATGTGAAGAAGAATTTTGCAATCTCTAATAAAAGAACGACCTTTTGACCTTTCGGCGGCCATATTGGATGACATAACAATCCGATTTCGACAAAAAAATGCACCAGAGTGATCGCCTCATTGATACCTTCAATTTGATATATGAAATGACCATATTCAGTCAAAAATAAAATTTGACCCCAATTTGACCACGCCCATTTTTGACCCCAGGGTCACCATTTTAACAACTTTGAAAGAGCAATGTACATCGATCATTCCTACCAAGTTTTGTCGAAATCCGGTTGGCGGTTCTTGAGAAGAAGATTTTTTAAGAATTTGTGCTATTTTTAGACGGCGGCCATCTTGGATTACGTAATGATGTAATTTTAACAATTTTGTAATCCCCCTACCTAAGGACCATGACCATGAAGTTTGGTGACCATAGGCCCAATGGTTACCGAGGAGAAGACGTTTGAAAATGTTCAAGGACGACGACGACGGACGACGGACGACGGACACATTGCGGTAACAATAGCTTCGCTTCGCTCAGGTGAGCTAAAAATCCCATTATCCCACCCACCTGGTATCGTACTCTACATGACGTTAATAATAGAACGAGATCAAGTGGGTGGGGTAATGGATATTTTTGTAATGGTCATTTTCTTTGTGTCACACGTCCGACTATTCCACCTGTGGGTTTGAGTACGCACAGAGTTTTAACCCTTTCAACACCACAGACCTGTATAGACATGTTTTGCCTGATGTGTTATAATTTTGCGCCAGTTCATGAGGTAATCAGGCTTATCACGTGAAATTTTCGAAGAAGATGAATCTGATAATAGTGTACATTTTCTGTAAACGATATCGAATGTTGACGAATATTAAATTAGTAATTATTACGCATTTGCTCTGAAAATGTTATCAACTTTCCGATGTATATATTATTTGCAGAAAAAAGTCAAATCATTCTCGGCGAAAATCTCGGTTATATAATAAAGTTGATTATCTCATGCACTGGCTCAATTATGACATAGCGAAACAAGGCCAGTTGTCACGTACACATTTGTGTACATGCGCCGGGGGGGGGGGGGGGGGGGGGGGGGGGGGGGGGGGGGGGGGGGGCGTGGGCAGTGCTGTAACAATTTAGTTAATCTGGGTTGAGTTAATCAGCGCCACTGATACGCGATCTCCGATTGGTCAGCCTTTTACACCTAATTAATATTCCACCAATGGTGAGCGCGAACGCATGCCGGAAAAATTAAATCGAGCACATAACAATTAGCACTGCTTTGTTAGTGGGACCAATAATTATGTTATTCCCAGTTTGCTCGGATTAATTTACGAAATGTGCAAACGTGATCAGCTGCACATTCACATCGGTGAGATAAAAGGAGGCTATGCGTCCATAAAAAAAAAAAATCGTCCATTTTGGGTCTAATTTGGGAAAGAATCGCAAATTTAACACGATTTCTGACAATAGTCGTGTTACAAATTTAACACGATTTTGATATACAAATAGGCAAACAATTCGGGAGCCAAGGCACAACCGTGTACTAACCGAAATTTCGAGGATACAAACTTTCAATATTAATAATTGGGACACCAAAATTTTTATTTTATTTATTTTATATTATGTATTGGGACACGTAGAATTTTTATTTATTTTTTACTGTCCCAATACATAGGGTAAATACGGTAATTGTTTTATTATGAGCCATACCACGAATATTCAGATGAAAAGTCATGCAGAGCATGATGTTATTAGCCGATCAAATCAGGGTAAAGTGCATCGAACATATGTAGGTGTCTCTGGTAACATTGTCAATGGTAAACTATTTTCGACCACAGTTCTGTACCCAGCGTTGACATGTTTCTCGATTTTGTGCAGGTTTTGGAAACCCGTTCCCAAATCCATCCAATAGCAGCAATGCCATAGCAGCAATGTTTTGTTGTCACCATTATGTTGCGAAATATTCCAGCGTAACACCTGTACTGTATGCTCTATTTATCTACAAATTACACTCCGCAATACACAAAGTTGTAGTCACTGTGTGTGTTTGTTTCCGAATTCTGTGGCAGCATGCGAGTGTCGGGGGAGCTACCAGGGCTATATATATCTAGCGGTTACAGTGTCATCTAAAAATAGACGCAAGCTCCTGCGTATTTAGGCACATGCCCAGATTGGCCTAATGTGCCCCATCCGTGATTTTTTGCGCGATGTCGGGCGCAAGACAATCAATAATTTGCGGCATTGACAATAATTAAGGGGGATTGCCGCGATCACGCGTGCTGGATGCATCCCTGCCATCCCTGCATGATACGTAAACAAATCAAAGTTGGCTATGAAGGGCAATTCTTTGTTTTGATTGGTGGAAAATTTTGTGAATATTAACTAGCGTTAAATGACACGCATACGCGATCCAATGGGATAAACCCGAGATGCTGGGATAAACCCGAAAATGCTGGGGCTGCTAGTAAGGAGACTTTGAGCAGAGGTCGATTATAAATTAGCCGAATAAACACATTTTACGCGATTATACGTGGCTGAAACTTGTTCTGTTTAATAAATAAAAGCTTTAAATTAGCCCAATAATCGGCGTATGTTGGCGTATATGGCCATTAGAGCCAACTATGGACTTCAACAACAATAACTTCGGGTTAAATCTCTTCAGGCGTTCAGCTCATTAAGTATTCAAAATTGTGTTATTTGGCTATAAGTAAAGTTTTAAACGGAGATAATTGCCAAAAATGCAAACTTTATCGGTTGATGCAATTTGGAAGTGATACAGAAAAATTCGCGTTCGTAGATTACCGAATAGCGGAGAAAAGGGTTGCTACAAACTTTTTCAGAATTCGATGGATAACCAATATATTAGCCGATCTATAAATAGATCGGCTAATAAAAATCAGGAATAGTCGCTAACAGTGTAACCACAATATCAGTTACATGCCAAGATTTACACTAGAAACAAAATTCTACCCCGCTACGCTATCTCTCCACAGGCCTAGACCAATTACAGACGAGATACACTTTTAGTAGTATTGAACCTTTTGAGAGAAAAATATCCCTATTTTCTTTATATCCATTCGAAAGTATATGTTGTTACCACTCATTTGAACCGTCTCGTCGAGACGGTTCAAATGAGTGGTAACAACATATACCTTTATCGATGAATGAACAAAATAATGAGATTTTTTCAACAAAAATCATAGTATCCTTAGGCTGAAATGGGTTATTAAGATACCATGGATATCATAGGCAACTCTTATACATGTAGCTAGATTTACGCATGTTCTCTATGGAGGTGAAGAATATGTTTGTTTACATGATTAAACACATCCCAGACCGGTCTTGCAGTCTGAGAGTGCTTATTCGTTTAAACAAACCATTCAGATAAGAGGTCTACACAGAGCTCCAGATAAGGTGCGTATTTGCGTAAATACCCAATTAAAATTGCCAAAAACCCAATTGAAATCAGAAGTAGCGAGTATCAAAAAGCAATAAAAGATTTATGGTACCTTTATCATGCTGCAGAAAACAATAAAAACAAGAAATGCGTCTGTCGAACGCGGATGCCACCTGCAGCATATTTGAGAAACTGTGACAAAGTGATTAAGTCATTTAAGTAACCTGGTGAAGGTGAAAAGGCGAAGGTCATATAAACTAGATTGGTCAGTAAGCGAGGCTTACGGAATACCCCCCCGCGTGGGCCCAGGTACCCCTAAAATATGTACAAATTTCCAACTGGCCAAGTGTGTGGGCTTGTGACCTTGACTCTGGGATTAGCGCGAGCGGCATGAACGTGAATTTGTCACAGGGTGGTAGAGGTCCATTGGAGCAATGAGTGTGTGAAATGTGAAGCAGATCCGAGCAAGGAAATAGAAGTTATAACCGATTTCTCTGATGTTAAGTTTTGTAAAGAGACTACCGTACAACCTCGAATTAACGCCCCCGGAGGCGTTACATTTTACAAAGGGGGGGGGGTGGGGGGGGGGGGGGGTGTTTATTAGCCAAGAAAAAAAAAAAATTACCAAGGACCACCACCAATTTCAAACACAAATAAAGATTTAAAGACTATTTGTGTTTGAAATTGGCGGTCATTGGTAAAAAAAAATATTTTTATTTGGGGGGGGGGGGGGGGGGGGGGGGGGGGGGGGTGCGTTTTTTATTAGCCATTAAAAACAAAATAAAAAAATTGTTTTTTACCAAGGACCGCCAATTTCAAACACACAAATAAGATTTAAGGATTAGGATTATTTGTGTTTGAAAATTGGCGGTCACTGGTAAAAAAAAAATTATTATTATTTGGGGGGGGGGGTTATTAGGAGGGGGGCGTTAAGCCAAGGTTATACGGTATGTATGTGACGTTGACCTCGAGATCAGCAGGGATTTGTCACAGCATATGAAATATTAAGTATTTTCCATGAAAGAAATAGAAGTTATAACATATTTCTCTGATGTTAAGTTTTGTAAAGAGACTAAGTATGTGACCTTGACCTTGGGATCAGCGGGGGTTGGACACTCGTAGATTTGTGACAGCATGATAGTACAACCTTAGAGGAATGCACAAGTGAAATAATAAGAATTTTCAATGAAGGAAATAGAAGTTATAACTTATTTCTCTGATGTTAAGTTTTGTAAAGAGTAGTATTTGACCTTGACATTGGGATCAGCGGGGTTGGACGGTCATGAATTTTGCACAGCATGGTAGTAGAGCCTTACAGGAATGCATGTGTGAAATATTAAGCATTTTAGATGAAGGAAATAGAAGTTATAGAAATATTTCTCTGATGTTAAGTTTTGTAAAGAGACTAAGTATTTGACCTTGACCTTGGGATCTGCGGGGGTTGGACGGTCGTGGATTTGGCACAGCATGGTAGTAGAGCCTTACAGAATGCATGTGTGAAATATTAAGCATTTTAGATGAAGGAAATAGAAGTTATAACAATATTTCTCTGATGTTAAGTTTTGTAAAGAGACTAAGTATTTGACCTTGACCTTGGGATCTGCGGGGGTTGGACGGTCGTGGATTTGGCACAGCATGGTAGTAGAGCCTTACAGGAATGCATGTGTGAAATATTAAGTATTTTAGATGAAGGAAATAGAAGTTATAAGAATATTTCTCTGATGTTAAGTTTACGGACTAAGTAATTGACCTTGACCTTGGGATCTGCGGGGGTGGACGGTCGTGGATTTGGCACAGCATGGTAGTAGAGCCTTACAGGAATGCATGTGTGAAATATCAAGCATTTTAGATGAAGGAAATAGAAGTTATAACAATATTTCTCTGATGTTAAGTTTATCCGGACGCACGGACGGACGCACGGACGGACGGACGGACGGACGGACGGACGGACAACCTGACTCCAGTATACCCCCCCTCAACTCGTTGCGGGGGGTATAATTATGAAAAGGCAGGTGTGGCACACATACCAATGAATGAAGTGTTGAAGTATTGAAGCGATTAAGCAACTTATGTAGATGATATGGCCAGTTTAAGAAACTGTGACGAACTGGTTAACCAAAAGTGTTACCGGTAAGTCATTTAAGTAACCTGGTGAAGGTGAAAAGGCGAAGGTCATATAAATTATGAAAAGGCAGGTGTGGCACACATACCAATGAATGAAATGTTGAAGTATTGAAGCGATTAAGCAACTTATGTAGATGATATGGCCAGTTTGAGAAAAAACTGTGACGAACTGGTTAACCAAAATTGTTAAGTCATTTAAGTAACTGGTGAAGGTGAAAAGGCGAATAAGGTCATATAAATTATGAAAAGGCAGATGTGGCACACATACCAATGAATGAAGTGTTTAAGTATCGAAGCGATTAAGCAACTTATGTAGATGATATGGCCAGTTTGAGAAACTGTGACGAACTGGTTAACCAAAATTGTTAAGTCATTTAAGTAACCTGGTGAAGGTGAAAAGGCAAAAGGTCATATACATTATGAAAAGGCAGGTGTGGCACACATACCAATGAATGAAGTGTTGAAGTATTGAAGCGATTAAGCAACTTATGTAGATGATATGGCCAGTTTGAGAAACTGTGACGAACTGGTTAACCAAAATTGTTAAGTCATTTAAGTAACCTGGTGAAGGTGAAAAGGCGAAGGTCATATAAATTATGAAAAGGCAGGTGTGGCACACATACCAATGAATGAAGTGTTGAAGTATTGAAGCGATTAAGCAACTTTTGTAGATGCTATGGCCAGTTTGAGAAACTGTGACAAAGTGGTTAACCGAAAAGTGTGAAGGACGGACGGACGGACGTACGGACAGACGGACGGACGACGGACAGACGGACGGACGGACGGACGGACGGACGGACGTTCTTACAGTACTATACTTATGTGGCTTATCACATGTTAAATATTAGCCACATAAAACGATTTTTAGCCACATAAAAGGATTTTTTAGGTGGCTAATTGTAACCAACTCTATCCTTTACCAAGTAAGTCCATAACCCTGTGGGGCTAGCCGCATAAGTACCCTAATGTGTGCCCGGATGGACGGACGGACGGACGGACGGACAGACGGACGGTCCAAACACTATATGCCACCCGTTTCTTCGAAACCTGGTGGCATAAAAACACACATATAGCATATTTTTCTTATTTTCCATGAAAACACATCTTGGTAATTCATTAGAATTGTCTCCAAGGAGACAATTCTAATGAAATGCCAAGACCTGTTTTAATTTAGAAGAAAACTATTCAATACTTGTGGTCTGCTGATGTGTAACCAGTATTGTGATTTTATTTTACCTAATTCAAATGTTGAAACACCCAATTGCTTGAGACACTACTCAATTACTAATTCCTTATCTGGAGCACTGTCTACATTCAATTTGTGGCCGTGTTTTGAACAGTGAGAATGACTGAAATACTTAGTCATATAATAATACACATTAGCTGCTCAGATTTCACTTCATGCTGACTAAAGCTTTTTCAGAAAACAAAAAAAGAATTTGTTGGTTTGTGATAAGATCAGATACCAAGAACCAATAATTTAACCGTACACCATTATCTTAATTTTTTGTCGTCTGCTGTTTATTTTCTATTTTCCATTTTTATCATGAAAAACAGCACTTTAGAATAATTTACAACAAGCTTTGACAGCACTTTAGAATCATTTTCATTGGAAATGATTCTGAAGTGCTTTCAAACCATGTCTTTATTGAGAAATGAGGCAAGATATAAAAGCAACAGCAGACGTCAATTGGTGTGTGTAGCGGCCTAAGGGTTAAAGGTTTAATTATGCACAGGCTGATCTGGATCTACACTGGTGGCAAAACCCATAAGCCCAATTTCTCCAGTCACAGAGTTTCTAAATATAGAACTTCAGGAAGCAGATTCACAATTCCAGGAAGGAAACTGAGACATAGTTGTATATACCGGCCCAGCTAGTACTGGTTAATACGGAAGCCCATTATAGGGCCACTCCACTTTTCTTTTTTATTTCCATTTATTCAAGACCATGTTTTGAATATTCCAGATCTTTTCTTGAATATTCAAGATACTTTCTTGAATATTTAAGATCTTTTCTTGAATTTTCAAGAGACTTTCCTGAATTTTCAAGATCTTTTCTGGAATATTCGAGATATTTTCATGAATTTTCAAGATCTTTTCTTGAATATTGTCTACATCATAAGAGAAGTTGTGATTCAGCAAGATGGATGACTTTTTACGGTCTCGAGACATTCCAGAAGACAAACTTCAGGAAATGAAGTCAGAATAGGTGTAATCCTTCCTACGCTGTTGACGGAAATTGCCGTCTGCTGTTTTTCATTTTTGCTTTAATTCTTAACAAAAAACTGGTTTTGACAGCACATGAGAATCGTCTCCACTGGAGACGATTCTCATGTGCTGTCAAAACCAGGTTTTTGTCAAGAAATATTGAAAATAAAGCATTTCCAGCAGACAACAACATTTAATTCAGCGTAGTAAGGGTTAAACATTTATTGCATTATGGAGGTTAAATGAATACTTTGTGGTCATATCTACGTATTTCAATGTCTGCCATATTTCTTTATTATTTAACCCCAGCTGAAAGTTGATGCGAACCAAATCATTGCGAGCCATATCGTTCTAAACTGCAACAGATCTTTAAAGATCTTGAATATTCAAGAAAGGTCTTGAAAATTCAAGAAAAGATCTTGAATATTCAAGAAAGTATCTTGAAAATTTAAGATAGGATCTTGAATAGATGGAAATAAAAAAAAAAAGTGAAGTGGCCCTAATGGGCTTCAGTAGGTTAACCCTTAACATGCTGAATTAAATTTTGTTGTCTGCGGTTTATTCTAAAGACCTGTCAAACCATGTTTTTCTTGAGACAAAAGAGAAAATATGACAACAGCAGACAACAATTTTTCGGTTCCGCCTTTTAAGGGTTAAACCTGCATTCCCACATCTCAGGTTGCAATACCAGTAGCCTATTTCACCAACATTGCAAAGCATACTTTTCTAGCAAAGTATACTTTGAGGGAGAGATTTTCAGTTTTCTGATAAATTTATTAATTTTTATTATACTGAATTTATTACATTATCACAGCCAAAATGTGATAATGTAATAAATTCAGTATAATAATTCTGCATACTTTTAATCAACAAATATATGCAGTCGTTAGTTCTATATGAAATAATGCATTTCAGGAAAAATAAATGATTACTCCCTCAAAGTATACTTTGCTAGAAAAGTATACATGTACTTTGCTAGAAAAGTATACTTTGCAATTTTGATCAAATCGGCCACAGATAAACTAATCGAAATTTAGAAATTTAAATTGATGGATTTACATTTATTGAGCATAGGCTGCATATGCAGCCTATGCTCAATAAATGTAAATCCAATGATTGTTTACGAGCAAATATTGTTAACGTGAAATTTACAGACGATTACTAATTTTGATGAAATCGGCTACAGGGGGACAGACATAATTATTTAGTCCATTCTATAGATATGAGTTTTGCGGGCAAAATAAACATTAATTTACCATTACCAGATGTGTTAATTGGCATTACTATGCTTTTTATTTCAAATGTGAATTGCCACCCTTGATGTCAGGGGCGATAACCGTGTTTCCCGAAAAGGTTAACAGAAACAACTAATAATTTTCTCTATTTCATTTTTGATATGCAATGATATGTCGAGTAAAATATGTATGTAGGTGCATGATACATTTAATTGATGTAAATATGTGTAAATTTGCATATCAAAATCAAGCCTGACACAAACATGAGTCACTATAAGTAAATTAAAAATTACTAAATGATAATTCCAGCACAAAAGTATTTACACAATTCCCTAACATTTGATTGGCCCGTAGCAAGTCTCTGTCCAAAATTTATATCCCAGTAAACTCCCACGCCGAACTACTTTCCGTAACCGTGAGGCGCAGTTAAAATAATTCTTAAGAAAACGGAAAATAAACACATTTTCTTGATGAATTTATTTCAAATGCTGTAATTATAAGGAATGAATGGCCTTTTTGTTGAATTTATCGGGGATATAAATTGGAAAAGTCGCGGGAATACTGGACGAGGCCTTCTGGCCTTCGTCCAGTATTCCCGCGACTTTTCCAAGTTTATACCCCGATAAATTCAACAAAAAGGCCATTCATTCCTATAATATATATCTGTATATCGGGCACTCATAAATTTTAGAACTGGTGGAATAGTGACACAATTATACACTTATTTAATTCCTATAAAGAACAGCTTGTGCCTAATCGATGGGCCCCCAACTTTAATAATGAATTTGTCTATGTTAATAAGCAGAACTGAATACTGTCGTCTGCTGGTTTTACATATTTGACTTATTGCTTAATAAAATATGCTTTTGCAGTGCAGGAGTCCGATGGAGACGTTTCTCATGCACTGAAAAAGCATGTGTTTGTCGAGAAAGATCAAAATAAAAACAAATAACCAGCAGACGACAAAATTTAGTTCAGTGTTCTGAAGTGCAGTTATTTGTCAATTATTTTATTCTCTCTTACAAAGTGACTGGGACTTGAAGTGTTGTAAGACGACACGTATAGGATATATAATAGGAGAATTTTAGCCGTTATCATACTAATTAGAATTTGACGTCTGCTGTTTTTTTGGTGTTTTATTTTTTAATATTAACCCTTAAAGATCTTGAAAATTCATGAAAGTATCTTGAAAATTAACGAAAAGAACTTGAAAATTCAAGAAATTCAAGAAATTATCTTGGTAGGTAGACTGAATGTTCATAATCAATTGTGTTTTTCCAAGCATTCTAAATATAGATTTATAGGAAATACCAGTGATAGACAAAAAACGGAAGGAAGGAAACTGATGTACAATGTATTTAAGTGAGTACTGTCTGGGGATGATTAGGTCATTTGAACCGAAGACATTGGCTGATAGACATGATAGACATGATAGATGGTATTTGTGTCTGATTGTATTTATAGTCTACTCAGGGATTAAACAGTCACAGGAATTCAGGTAATTTTTCAGCATATTAGTTGCTGTACACCTTGAATACACAGGTTGAAGTCACGGACCGAGGTCAATAAATACATTAAATACATGTATGTCTAAAAGCATCCATAAATGAAAAAAAAATAAGCTAAACAAAATTGTGTTACTCCCTCCATAACACTGTATAAGTTTTTTAGCTTATTTGTTTTTCATTTATGGATGCTCTTAGGCATCTTTAATGTATTTAAAGACCTCGGTCCGTGATTTCAACCTGTGCTTGAATATATATATATCCATTATATTTGAAATATGTTGACTTTATAATAATACCACTATATCATGGCGTTGTTTACATGCTTTTGTTTACATAACAATCAGTTCTAAATAATAAATGGAATTCCTTCGGGATTTATCCCGTCAACACAGTGCGTATGTGCCGTGAAACACAGTGCCGTGAAACATTTTTTATATCCTGTCAATACGACCTAATGACTGCGTATGAATATGTGCGGTGACTGGGGTTATATTTTTCCATTTCACAGCCATTTGTAGGTGTTGACGGGATACATAGAATAGTAGGTTAGTGCCATGAATGGGAAAAATATCTGGCGCGGCTCAGAAACGGGATGTGCTCGGCAGAGCCTCGCCCATCCCATTTCCTAATCCTTGCCAGATATTTTTTCCCATTCACGGCACTAACCGACTATTCTCTATCTATTTTCCTTATTTCTGAACCAAAGTATATGTTGTAACCACTCATTTGAACCATCTCGGTGAGACGGTTCCAATGGTGGTCACTACATATACTTCTGATGAGAAATAAAGAAATTCTTGAGCCTTGCCAGATATTTTTTCCCATTCACGGCACTGAGCTACTATTCTCTATTTCCCACGTCAGTTCAAGACTGACGACTAATCATATATTTATTATCGATGCAAGTTATCAGATCTGTCCGTAGCGCAGTTGGTAAGGAGTTGAACACCTTCTGTCACTGAATATGCTATCCCAGGTTCGAATCCCACAACTCGCGTATTATAGGAATGAATGGCCTTTTTGTTGAATTTATCGGGGGTATAAACTTGGAAAAGTCGTGGGAATACTGGACGAAAGCCGGAAGGCCTCGTCCAGTATTCCCGCGACTTTTCCAAGTTTATATCCCCGATAAATTCAACAAAAAGGCCATTCATTCCTTATAATTCCAGCATTTGAAATAAATTCATCAAGAAAATGTGTTTATTTTCCGTTTTCTTAAGAATTATTTTACTGCGCCTGATGGTTACGGAAAGTAGTTCGGCGTGGGAGTTTACTGGGATATAAATTTTGGACAGAGACTTGCTATGGACCAATCAAATGCTAGGGAATTGTGTAAATATTTTTGTGCTGGAATTAAATAGTTTTATACCTATTTTTTGTAAAACAGTATATTGTTATTGTTTTTATCGCTAGTGTCTGTTTGTTCTTACATCTGTACGTCCGTCCGTCTGTCTGTCACGTTTCTTGTGAGAAGTAAAACTTAGTAAACCGTAATTGCTGGAGACAAGATAGTTGGCACACAGGCATTCGGCGTGTTTCGGTTTTCATCGGTGTAACTCTATATATATATATGAACAAGGCTTCTAACTTTGGTTGGACACGACCTTGTATCATAACAAAATAACATGTTTAAAATTGTAAGTTTCTATGCATTCAATGTATTTCTGCAGGATAATAATAATTCTCAAATGATCATATGACAATGTCACAATATTGGCATTAGAGCCATAAACATATTATTTCATTTGTTATGATACGAGGTTGTGTCCGACCTAGGAAAAGGAGATGTTATTCGATACTATTTGCATAAATATGTTCCAACTATGTTATTTTAGCAAGATAACAATAATTCTCAAATGAACATGTGCATTTTCCACCAATATATTCACATTAGCGTTAATAAAATCGTGGAATGTGTTATTATACGAGGTCGTGTCCGACCAAAGTTAGTAGCCTTGTTCATATATATAGAGTTATACCGATGAAAGCCGAAACACACCGAATGCCTGTGACTTGGCATGTGGCTTCCTTATGGGTTAGGAGGTAAGACACAACTGATGTGTAAAATTGTACAGTCGAACCTCTCCGAACGGCCAGCTCTCTACAACAACACCCTCTCTATAGCAGGCACTAGTTTATATCCCAAATAGATGATTTCTACTATCTAACTCTTCGACTGCTGAGCACGAACATTGTCGTTTGCTGTTGTTTTTGCAATAAAAACATGCTTTGACAGCATTTTAGAATCATTTCCATTGGAAATGATTCTAAAATGTTGCCAAAGCATGTTTTGATGAGAATTATCGAAGAAAATAAATAAACAGTGGATGACACAATCTAATTCAGCATTAACCTCCCTACAACAGCCACCTCTCTACAACAGCCAGTTTTGTGTCTTCCCATGGGTGGCTGTTGTAGAGAGGTTGCACTGTACATGTAGAGTGCATTTCAAGATTATGCATCATTTTAATCAGCAAAATTTCGAAGAGTCCAAAATTTTATGTCTTATTTTTATTAAATGTTGTAAAAAGAAATAAACACAATTTGCCAATGTGGGAAACGAACTCAGAACCTGCTGTATCAAAGGTGGCATGTGTACCCATTATACTAGTGGGCCATCTGTTTACTTATCTTTAGTATTATGTTTATACACTCGGCAGCACGGTATTATAACAATAACAAACACCATGTGATCAAAGACAAATGTTGATTTTTAAAAATAGCCTTTGTTTACAATAATATTTAAAACAATAACGCAGCAGCACAAAGTGGTGGACCTTAAGTTGTAGGAAAATTGATAACAAAATGTTTGTATTTTTCTAGCTTCTCAACTAAAGTATATGTTGTCACCACTCATTTGAACCGTTTCATCGAGGCAGTTCTAATGGTGGTGACGACGTATATATCTGATGAGGTATAAAGAAAATATTCATATTTTTCCATCAGTGAAAAGCTGTATCTTTAAAACTTATTGTCGTAATTTCTGGAACTTATTATGGACTGATCAACAGTGAGAGACAGCAAGTGGAAAATTCTGATTCAGTTCAGCTTGGCTTCTGTTGATGTTATCAGTAAATTTCCAATAAATTTCCATTCACACATTCTGAATACCGGTACATGTATATATATCGGATTACTTAGTTTATATTACCATAATATTTCAATTATTGTACGGAGCCCAATAATGGACATTATTTGTTTTTATTAATTCGTTCCTACAAAATAACAATTTGTTCCCTCAATTTAACAATTTGTTCCCTCAAATTAACAATTCACTCCCACGATATAACAATTTGTTCCAACGAATTAACAATTCATTCCCATGGGAACGGGAATTGTTATTTTGTTAGGAATTTGGTTAGGTAGGAACGACTGGTTATTTCGTGGGAACGACTTGCTATTTCGTGGGAACAAATTAATAAAAAAAAGAATTCTACGTCCCCTGCGGGGCTCCGTACAATTGTCACCCCGTGCATGAACAAATTGAAAGTGAAAGTTAATGGGTTTAATGTTCCAGCAACAGCTAAGGTCATATAGAGTCAGGGACCACAGTTTCAAGTCTCATCCGACAGACCAGTGGGATGGAAATGAACAAATTGAAATATTTTCGTAATTTCTCTTACTTCTTCTCAAAAGTATATGTTGTCACCACTCATTTGAACCATCTTGAGTGAATGAGTGGTAACAAGATATCCTAGTGTGTAATCAAGAGAATAAATATATTTATATTTTTTGTGCGAAAAATTGATTAGCCTGTCAGTATGTCTGTTCCACGTTTTTCTGCCCACAAACATTAACCCTTAGACTGCTACACACAACAATTGTATATATTGTCTGCTGTTGCTTTTAAATATTTCCTTATTTCTCAATAAAAACATGGTTTGACAGCACCATAGAATCATTTCCCATGGAAATTATTCTAAAGTGCTGTCAAAGCATGTTGTAAAATGTAAAGTATTCTAAACATGTCTAAAGGGCTGGCAATTAAAGCATGTTTTTGATTATAAAAATGGAAATTAGAAAATAAACAGCAGACGACAAAAAATTAAGATAGTGGTGTAAGGGTTAAATAAAAAAAATATGACATCTGTAAAAGTTGGCTAAAATATACAAAAAGAAATATTATTTTTTTATTATTAATTACTAGTTTTTTAAACACTATCAATCTAAAAAGTATTTACATTTTCATCAATAACAAAAAAAGTCAGGTAAACAGTAGGTGGAGAGTTTAGAAATTGACTCCGAAACCTGGCTAGATAGGCTGGAAATGATGTAACTAAGAAAACAAATGTTAGATTTTGAAAAACGGTCCACAAATTCCAAAATTATTTTATAAAACCTATGTTTACCCCACATGTTAACCCTTAATAGGCGGGAACCGAAAATTGTCGGGTCATATTTTCGCATTTTTCAGAAGAAAAACATGGTTGGACAGCACTTTAGAATCATTTCCAATGGATTGCTGCCAAACCATGTTTTTCTTCTGCCAAACCATGTTTTTATTGAGAAAACTGGAAATTAAAAAATAAGCAGCAGACGACAATATTTAATTCAGCATTCTAAGGGTTAATTCCCATAGGAAAGTTGTTTGTTTTCGCAATAAAATCAATATTTGGTGGAATTTCATGAAAAAATATTTTAGGGGAGGCTGACAAATGTTATTGATGAAAAAGTACTTACATTTAAATAATTTTTAAATTTATATGTTGTTTTATTACTTATATTTGCACTGCATTTTCTGATAGTTTCAAAAATGTAAATAACTAAATATGGCGTTAAAATTAAGAATATATAATCTTGTTTTACGTCATTTTGTCGTAATTCCTGGAACAGCGACGTTGCCGGTCAATAGCGTGCCATTATTGAAAATCTCGTGCGAAATTAATGATGTCAAACGAACTTTAACCAATCAACAACATCGCATGACGTCACGTGGCTCTAATGTATTGTATTGGGATGTAAACGCAATACATCGAATGGGCCTTTCCATTATGAATTTATGGAAGGTGTAAATATTAACCTATACAGCTTTGGTATTACTTTTATACACTCGTCAGCACAATATTACACATGCCATGTGACCTATGACGAACGTGAAAGTGAATGGGTTTAACATCCCACCAACAGCTAGGGTCATATAGAGATGGAACCACAGTTTAAAGTCTCATCCGAAAGACCAGTGGGATGGAAATACTATGAAAGTATTTTTGATACCTAAGGCCTACATGTATGATGAATGTTGATCTTTAAAAATAGCCTTTGTTTATAATAATGAAAAATTTATGAAAAAATATGTACACAATTTACAATAAGTCCAGCACAAAAATATTTACACAATTCCCTGACATTTGATTGGCCCGTAGCAAGTCTCTGTCCAAAATTTATATCCCAGTAAACTCCAAAGCCGAACTACTTTCCGTAACCGTGAGGCGCAGTTAAAATAATTCTTAAGAAAACAGAAAATAAAAACATTTTCTTGATGAATTTATTTCAAATGCTAGAATTATAAGGAATGTATGGCCTTGGAAAAGTCGCGGGAATACTGGAGAAGGCCTTCCGGCCTTCGTCCAGTATTCCCGCGACTTTTCCAAGTTTATATCCCCGATAAATTCCACAAAATGGCCATTCATTCCTATAGTATTTTCCGTAATTGAAGTCGCAAGTTGACAAAATTTTCATAGCAAATCCGAACTATACAGTGCGACCCCGTTAGTACACGGAAGTCCGGCGACATACAACCTTCCGTGTTGCTTATCCGAACCGTGCTATATCCGTTCTCGTCCAAGACGCATCATAATGTCAAAAAAAATACATGTACACTGTACACTGTGACCGCGAATGAACGACGTCGCCAATGCCTATAATGTGCCATATGTTTTCACTGTTATCTTCGCATATAATAAATATATTGAATCCAAGAATTGTTAACGTCATGTTTTATTTATTCATCATGTTCATGTAGAATGTAGATCTACGCAGGTCCGTGCAATCCATTATTGTAAACGCGTGTAGAAAAAAGTGTAGTAATGATGACGCAATGACCCAATGACCGATATCCTGTTCCATCAGCTGCAACATCACGGACAAGCTCGTGCGTTGCAATCTGTGTTTACTCATATGGTGAGCACAGGTGGAAGACTCTGACCTATGACACGAAAATAAATGCCTATTAAAAAAATCCCATTATTCCACCCACTGGTATCGTACTGTACATGACGTTAATAATAGAACGAGATCAAGTGGGTGGGGTAATGCATATTTTTGTAATGGTCATTTTCTTTGTGTCACACGTCCGACTATTCCACTGTGGTTTGAGTGCAGACCTGTCTAGACATGTTTTGCCAGACGTGTTATAATATGCCAGTTCATGAGGTAATCAGGCTTATCACGCCAGATTTTCGATGAAGATGAAATCTGATAATAGTGTACATTTTCTGTAAACGATATCGAATGTTGACGAATATTAAATTAGTAATCATTACGCATTTTCTCTGAAAATGTTATCAACTTTACCGATATATTAGCAGAAAAAAGTCAAAATCATTCTCGGCGATGAAAAATCTCAGTTACCGTATATAATAAAGTTGATTATCTCATGCACTGGCTCAATTATGAAGTAGCGAAACAAGGCCAGTTGTCAGGTACACATGTGTGTACATGCGCCGGGGGCGTGTGCAGTGCTGTAACAATTTAGTTAATCTGGGTCGAGTTAATCTGCGCGACTGATACGCGATCTCCGATTGGTCAGCCTTTACACCTAATTAATATTCCACCAATGGTGAGCGCGAACGCATGCTGGAAAAATGAAATCGAGCACATAACAATTAGCACTGCTTTGTTACTGGTCTTACTGATGTTATTCCCAGTTTGCTCGGATTAATTTACAAAATGTGCAAACGTGATCAGCTGCACATTCACATCGGTGAGATAAAAGGAGGCTATGCGCCCATAAAAAAAGAATCGTCCATTTTGGGTCTAATTTGGGAAAGAATCGCAAATTTAACACGATTTCTGACAATAGTCGTGTTACAAATTTAACACGATTTTGATATACAAATAGGAAAAAAATTCGGGAGCCAAGGCACAACCGTGTACTAACCGAATTCGTGTTATAGTGAAGCGTGTACTAACGGGGTCGCACTGTAATTCTGTATTTCCTAAGAAACTGTTATTTTCGACATCATTTACAGAAAGTATCACAGTTTCTGTAAATGTTTTTCATGAATAATTGCACATCTTCCTAGGTCCAAACTCACATGGCTCATCTCATAAATGTGGCTGTGACTGGAGAAACGGGGCTTATGGGATGCGTGACCAAATAGCTCCTGATCAAATAACACACTCCTGCAGCCTGATAACGATCTACATGGCTCATTTGAAGCAAGGTGGGTGCTTTGAAGGAATGGTGAACAGTGCAGATCCTGATCAGACTGTCCGGATGCACAGGCTGATCTGGATCTACACTGGTCGCATAGCCCATAGGCCCCATTTCTCATTCCCATATGTATATGTGGCTGTGACTGGAGAAATGGGGCTTATGGGATGCGTGACCAGTGTAGCTCCTGATCAAATAACACACTCCTGTAGTTTGATGCCTTATATTGCTCATTGATTGAATGGTGACCAGTCCAGATTCTGATCAGACTGTGCGGATGCACAGGCTGATCTGGATCTACACTGGTCGCAAAACCCATAAGCCCCATTTCTCCAGTCACAGCCACAATTATGTTTGTTATATTTCAGATTAAAGACAACTATTGACGTTCACGGGCATTGATTCGCCGACAGAAGCAATCGACCTATAGCATAAACATGGATTCCACCATCAATACAAAACCCGAAAGGTGTGACATTTGCCCAGCCATCCTGGCCAAATACCGATGTTTGGACTGTAAGCAGAAATACTGCCAGCGATGTTACGAGTTCCACAATAAGATCACAGCTACCACCAATCATCGGGTGTCATCCGGTATAAGTGTAGATGAAGGATTCCTATCAGGCATACACAGCCCAAATGAGAATCGTTCCAATTCTGATCGTGTTGGGACACCAGGTAGGGCTAATACCACCAGTCGCTTTTTCCCGAGCAGCAGCGATGTTCAAAATGCCGATATAGTTGGAACATTTCAAGATCTAAGTCTTCAGACCAAAGACGGAATAGAAAAAGCATTGGAAAAAAGTGACACAGTACTGACAGACTTGAACACTCTAATACAAGAAGACCAAAGAAAATGTGAAGACGCTGAAAATGAGATGAAAGAATATGTACACACAATTGAGGAGACAATGATAACTATAAGAAAGCTGATCTGTCAACTTGATGAGGCATGGAACAGCAAAGTGAAATCAATAAAGACTGATACAGTCACGAAAATACAAGAAATGAAAGAAAATATTAAAATGCTGGAGGGTAATAATAGATGCATACAACAAAGAAACAAATAAACTTAAGCTACATGCTTCGACTTGGCTCAGCTAGCCAAATACAAATCGCAAATGATGAATTAGATAGGGAAATGAAGGTGGTGTTTGAAAACTAGAAATGATCTAAGAAGAGTGAGCACACGTGTTGATATGAATGGAAAAGGTCAGGACTCATGTGGAACACTGAAAAGCTTGTCAAGTCAACTGGACACACTGAGCCGCCTCGATTCTTGCATGATAAACATACACGAAATGACGGCACCGGCAAATTTCCCGACTTTCACAGCAGTAACACAAACAACAATAAAACCTACGGCAACTACATCTACAATGGGGTCTGAAACTGCGCTAAAGGAAGTTTATACGCAGTCAAAAGAAGCTCTGACAAAGATGCAGACAAAAACCAGTTCTGAATGTACATTCAATGTGCGATTGCCTTCAGACACGGAATCATGTGGCATCACAGGAATTGCTGTTCTACCAGAGGGACGAATCATTATGGCCGACTTCATTAACTTTAAACTGAAACTCCTAAATCCACATGAAAACATATTAACTGAACATAAACTAGACAGAGAACCGCGCGATATCGCTGTCATTGATGACAACACGGTCGTTGTCACAATTCCCATGGGAAAACTGATCCAGTTTGTTCATGTTCAAACTACAATGTCCCTTGGGAAAGTTTTACAAATGCCGAATAAATGCTGTGGTATTGCCTACCATGAAGGAAAGATCTTTGTAGCGGTCCAGATTCCAAATGAAATTCGCATTGTCAACACTGACGGCGACGTATTGAATACGATTCAGAACGAGAAACTGATTCAACGGCCAACATACCTCGCCTTGAATGAAGACAAGACGATAATCTATGTGTCCGACCTACAAGTCAAGTGTGTCTATGGGTTTACAATGGACGGGAAACACGTGTTCACGTACGAGGTTCAGCATCCACATGCGGTGTCCGTAGACGGAGTGGGGAATCTGTTTGTCGCGGATGTCGAGACCAATTCCATCCATAAGGTCAACAAGAAGGGTGTTAAAACCGAAGAACTCCGTAGCCCTGGCCTTAGTTATCCACAGAAGGTATCGTATAATAACAGAACCAACCGGCTAGCTGTCACCATGTGGCAGTCAGACATCATTAAGCTGATCTCGTTTCAATAAACCGGGGGCCGTTTCACTAAACTTTGTATGACTAAAATGTTTGTAAGTCCAAAATTATGATAGTCTGTACATTTCACATTAACAATGTTTTCTTGTAAACAATTAATGGATTTACATTTATTGAGCATAGGCTGCATATGCAGCCTATGCTCAATAAATGTAATTCCATCAATTGAAACATCCAGACGATCCTAAATTTGCACTTACAAAAATTTTAGTCGTACGATATTTAGTGAAACGAGCCACCTGATAATAACATCACCACCTAATAACAAAATACGTGTACTTGAATATTATGCTTGAAATCAAGTGGCTTGATTGGATGAGTCTGAGCTGTGCTACAGCTCAGGCTCAGATAATCAAATTGCTTGATTGCGAGTTGGCATTGCCAATTGATGTTCAGAAATGTTGATAATCTGGGAAAGAGTAATGGAGGAGGTCATGTATACGAGGCAGCGAGTGTGACTGCAGAAATGGGGTATACGAGATGCGTGATCAGTGTTTCTCCGAACCAAATGTGAACTATAACTTATTTATCGTCTGGCAAGGCCCGTCGTAAAGCTCCACCCCTAAATGTGATTTGAATTGCTATACTATTATGTGATTAGCGGTGTGACACCTAAGTGAGCCTGTGTGTGGGTTTTAATATGCCTTTCGTCTCATGAACTGAAGGCATAAAATCGGTTCTAAATAAAGCACTGTACTTATTGCAACATTTTGTGATTAATTTAATATATATTGATAAAAGCGTCGCAATATGCGATTAAAGGTACATGCCCACTCAGTAGGCACAAAATGTTCTTGAAATCAGACATCATCTGATGTTTACTTTTCCAGAAACTGTCATATCTACAGAATATACAAAACTATCTGTCTCCCAAAATTATAACCTACTGAGTGGGCAGGTATCCGGACAAAACCCCCTTGGATATAACCCCCTTCGTGTGAAAATGACAACATGGACAAAACCCCTTTCATGATTTTATGGAGGAATAAAGAATTACTACTACTACTATTTTACAACCCTTTCGTGTCTGTCAATTATTTAATTTAAAACCAAGTGTGTGGCTACAATTCTCTCAACAATTAGCACCAATTAATAGACACATGGTGGCAATTGGACAGTGTATACGCATTCATTAAGTGTAATGTACACGAGTAGGACTGGTTAATGATGTGTAATGGTATAGTGCGTTATATTGGCAAATATTATAACTGAAATGAGTAGTGCTGGTTGTTGATATGTGCTGATATTAGCACTTGATAGTTGAAATGTGCTCAAAGTATTAGTCTGCTATTGGACATTATGTGTTGGAATAAATTTGTGAAACCTGTTATTAGTATATGCCCTGTTCTGTTCTTTTCTGTAAATGTTGGAAAAATAAAGTGCCCAAACTGCTACTTGAATGTTTTCATTAGCCAATATATGAATATTTGTTTGTTGTATATTATGAATTGTTTACATTTTAGAAAAATAATATCATCAATAATAATAAACAGCAAACAAATGTTTTATTTATCTCAGGAATTAATGAAGGGGTTTTGTCCACCCTGTAAAAATCATGAAGGGGGTTATGTCCACCCTGTACAAATCATGAAGGGGGTTATGTCCACCCTGTCAAAATCATGCAGGGGTTTTTGTCCATGTCATTTTCACATGAAGGGGGTTTTGTCCTACATTCGAGTGGGCATGTACCTGCTCAGCACAAGATAGCCATTACAATTTGGCGGGAAATTGTCAGTACAGATATGAGACATGCCATGTGATTTTGTACCTTTTGTACCTTGTACCTTAACCTCATGTAAATCCATGAAATACGTTTACAGAATTTTCCGTAAATGGCGTCAAAAGTTTGAGAGTACATGCGGAACTTTGTCAACTTTTGACTTTATGAAAAATATTGCAAATTTTGTAAACATATTTAATGAAATGACGCAGATGTCCAAAGGTACAAAATCACACGGCTTGTCTCAAATACGGCTGTGACCAGAGAAATGGGGCTTATTAGATTTGTGACCAGTGTAGCTCCTGATCAAATAACACACTTCTGTAGCCTGAGAACGATCTATATTGCCTGTCAGAAGCATGATGGATGTTTCACTGATGGATTCGCGAACAGTGCAGATCCTGATCAGACTGTGCGGATGCACAGGCTGATCTGGATCTACACTGGTCGCAGAACCGTTAACCCCAATTTCTCCAGTCACAGCCGCATATGACTGACAACTGAAATTGAATGTTCATATCACTTAATGTACATGTAATTACCTACAATACCCCATGACACTTGATAAACTGACATATACCAAGGTGCATGATCACGTGGTTACAACAACAACAACACTGGCTGAAAGTGTTGAAAGCGCGCCCACTCCAAAGTAAGTATTATTTGATATTTTCCTTAATAGGCAACTGATTTTGATGAAATATGGTGCAGCAAACACATCTTCATGAGCTGCATTTGGTGGTCTATGGAGTTTGACAAAGACTTATGTCGTTTTTGCGAAGAATCGATTTCCGTGTCGGATACACGGAAATCGATTCTTCGTAAAAACGACAGAAGTTTGGGCGAAAATACAGAGACCACCAAATGCAGCTTAACAAGACGTGTTTGATGCGCCATATTTCATCAAAATCCGTTACGTAATAAGGACACTATAAAAGAATACGTACTTTGAATGTTGTTGGTGGTGCCAGGAGTTTGGCACATATTTGTGTTGTTTTTGCGATGAATCGATTTCCGTGTCAGTAGATTCTTTGCAAAAACGACAGAAGTTTGGGCCAAAGTACCGAGACCACCAAATGCAGCTTAACAAGACGCGTTTGATGCGCCATATTTAATCAAAATCCGTTACGTAATAAGGACACTATAAAAGAATACGTACTTTGAATCGGTACTTGTTGTTGTTGTTGGTGGTGCCAGGAGTTCGGCACATACTTGTGTTGTTTTTGCGATGAATCGATTTCCGTGTCAGTAGATTCTTTGCAAAAATGACAGAAGTTTGGGTCAAAGTACCGAGACCACCAAATGCAGCTTAACAAGACGCGTTTGATGCGCCATATTTCATCAAAATCAAATTACATAATAAGGACAACAAAAAACGAATACGTACTTAGCATCGGAGAGCTTCTGAAAGTTTCAGTACTTGTTGTTGTTGTTGTATATATCTTGTATACCTAGAAACAAAATTGCTACATCGCTGCGATACTCTCCCCTCTTAAATTACCATATCGTAGGCAACTCTTGTAACTACTTGTATACCATGACATGACAAATAATGCTCGATTTTGTTTGTTTGTTTGTTTGTTGGGGTTTAACGGCCTATCAACAGCTAAGGTCATTTAAGGCTGGATCAATTGGTTTAGTACTAAATCCCATATATTACCTGTACAAGAACATGTACATGTTCAAGTACATGTACAAAAGGGGGGGAAAATTCCAAAATCAGAACTGAATATTTACAATAAGAAAACTATATATTCAGCCCTGAAATCAGAATAATCCCGATCTAATGCCAGGTCGTCGCCACACCAGAATCTTGGCTGGCCCCTCCCAAAAGCAGTAGGATCAGTAATAATCTTACTACTTTTATAATGTGCAATAACCCAATTCAACTCCCAGGGAACTAAAGAGCCAAAGATAAAAAAGTACCTGAGGGCCAAACCTATAAGGAGGAACCCATACCGTTAATTTACGCCATCTCATTCGCCCGACCACCACCCACTATGCTCGATTTGTGCCATTAACTCTTTGCATGCTGGCGGTGAAAATAACACCAACAAATTATGAGTATGTTTCTTATTTCTCTCTGTAAATATGTCTTGGAATTTCATTAGAATTGCGTCCTCTGGACGCAATTCTAATGAAATTCCAAGACATATTCATAATATTTATAGGGAGAAATAAAAGAAAATATGATGAATTGTCGTCTGCTATTTTTTTAACTATTTATAGCCCACAAGTTTCCCAGCATGCAAAGAGTTAACAATACTCACTGTGAATGTACTCTTGTTGTTGTTGTTGGTATTTAACGGCCTATCAACAGCTAAGGTCATTTAAGGCCGGGCCAACGGGTTCGATCCCGTATTTAACCTGTAGCATTGGGAAGAAAATCCCAAAATCAGAAAAGACTATTTACATCGAGATAAAAATATATTCAGCCTTGAAATTAGAATAACCTGACCTGGTACGTGCCAGGTCCATACCACACCAAAGCCACTTGACCCGTTCCCTTAAAAGTAATACCGATAGCAAATTCAACTCTCACATACAAGAAAGCCAAAGACATACATGATGGCCAAACCAGGTCTTCGGTCGGGATTCCGGTAAGGAAGAATCCCGATCATTAGATTACTCATCACTTGATCAGGGATTCCGCTGGCGATCGCCACTTTCGCAATTGGCGATAAAAATAAACAATTGGCGATAAAAAATTACAATTTTCGAAAATTGTAATTTTTTATCGCCAATTGTTTTGTTTTTTTTGAAGTGGCGATTTTTTTATTTTCCTCAGCGGAATCCCTGCTTGATAAACTGACATATACCATGACATGACAAATACAGTTTGATTTGTACGGAGACCCGCAGGGGACGTAGAATTATTTTTTTTATTAATTCGTTCCCATGAAATAACAATGCGTTCCCTCAATTTAACAATTCGTTCCCAAGAAATAACAATTCGTTCCCACGAAATAACAATTTGTTCCCTCAATTTCACAATTCATTCCCACAAATTAACAATTCAAATTGTTATATCGTGGGAACGAATTGTTAATTCGAGGGAACAAATTGTTAAATTGAGGGAACACCTTGTCATTTCATGGGAACAAATTGTTAATTCGAAGGATTGTTATATCGTGGGAACGAATTGTTAAATTGAGGGAACAAATTGTTATTTCGTGGGAAGGAATTAATAAAAAAAATCCATTTCCCCTCCGGGGCTCCATAGATTTGTCCCCTTGGCAACACTCACTGTGAATATAGAGAATAATAGGTTAATGCCGTGAATGGGGGAAAATATCTGGCAAGGCTTAGGAAACGGGATGGGCGAGGCTCTGCCGACCACATCCCGTTTCCGTGCCGCGCCAGATATTTTTTCCCATTCACGGCACTAACCTACTATTCTATTTATCCTGTCAACATTACAAATAGCTTTAAAATGCAAGAAATAACCCCAGCCGCATCTCCAAATCGTATTGACAGGATATCAAAAATGATTCACGGTACCGTGTTTTACGGCACACACACGCACTGTGTTGACGGGATAAATATTCTATGTCGGTGGTTTGATGTGCTAAGACTGAGTAAAGCATCGGCCTAGCCAATCAATTTCATTTCATTTCATTTAATGATCAACGGCCTGTCAACAGCTGACGTCATATCAAATGCTGTGATGGGGAAAAAATCCTAAAATAAGAACTGAATATTTACATAAAACGAGGATGGCCGCGGCCCGCATGTCGAGCCCGCCGAGGCATTTGGTGGTCTCAGAGTGTATTTATTTGAAGTTTGATGCCCAAAATTTCAAGCAAATCTGACGGTTACAGAGATAGTAGATACAGTGTATGTGAAAACTTTAACGCAAATTTTGACAGAAACTTTAACGCAAATTTTGACAGAAACTTTAACACAAACTTCTAAGTCATTTGACCTTGACATAGGGGCACATTTAATTTAATATTCAACGGCTTGTCAACAGCTAAAGTCATATTAGGCCAGTAGCCGATTTCACCAACATTGCAAAGTATACTTTTCTAGCAAAGTATACTTTGAGGGAGTAATCATTTAATTTTCCTGAAATGCATTATTTCATATAAAACTAACAACTGCATATATTTGATGATTAAAAGTATGCAAAATTATTATACTGAATTTATTACGTTATCACAGCCATGTAATAAATTCAGTATAATAAAAATTAATAAATTTGTCCTACAATTGAAAATTTCTCCCTCAAAGTATACTTTGCTAGAAAAGTATACTTTCCAATTTTGATGAAATAGGCTACAGATTTAATTTCTGAGGGGCGTGCCCTGCCACTGTAACCCTTGCTGTCTTGTAAATAACTGGGTGCGCCTAGCAATTGGCGGCAAATACGCAGTGTTCATTCTAGGAAGGGCCATGGCATGTTAAAGGTACATGCCCACTAAGTAGGCACAGACTGTTCTTTATAGGAATTAAATAAGTGTATAATTGTGTTGGTGAAATAGGCTACAGGGTAATGGGGTCGAAAGGGATTAATGCAGCATTATTCATTTAACCCTTACTATGCTGAATTAAATTCTGTCGTCTGCTGGAAATGTTTTATTTTCAATATTTCTCGACAAAAACCTGGTTTTGACAGCACAAGAGAATTGTCTCCAGTGGAGACGATTCTCATGTGCTGTCAAAACCAGTTTTTTGTTAAGAATTCAGTAAAGCAAAATTGAAAAACAGCAGACGGCAATTTCCGTCAACAGCGTAGGAAGGGTTAAATTAGTACTCATCCAGATCCCAAATTCACTCGCCAATACGAGTGGATGAGTAGATTTGTCGAGGCCTGATATTTGCCATATTTGTTTAGAAATCATGTATTAGCAGGGCACATGAGAATCATCTCAACGGTGCAAATACATGTTTTCTAAACGTGCAAATACATGCAACTACATCACCTTTCGAGATGATTCTCATGCACTGTAAGGACATGTTTTTATGTGAACAGAAAGGGAGAG
>CM055272.1:21325990-21440185 GCA_029237695.1 Conchocele bisecta
AACAGAAAGGGAGAGCATGCAATAATATTTGTTCTCGCCTTTTAAAGGTACATGCCCACTCAGTAGGCACAAAATGTTCTTTATAGGAATTAAATAAGTGTATAATTGTGTCTCTATTCCACTAGTTCTAAAAATTACGAGTGACACTATACAGATATAATCTTTAAGTAATATTTATTTTACTGATAGCGACTCGCGGTGGTATCAGGCTATTTTCATATGCAAATGAGGCACGTTATTTTTTTATTATTCATACTAATTAAATGTGTCACCTGAAAAAAACAAAATATTTTGGAAAGATTATAAAGTATGATCATTGCACAGCAAAAAAAA
This sequence comes from Conchocele bisecta, assembly GCA_029237695.1. Lineage (NCBI taxonomy): Eukaryota > Metazoa > Mollusca > Bivalvia > Lucinida > Thyasiridae > Conchocele > Conchocele bisecta. The sequence goes on from CM055272.1 coordinate 21,326,324, forward strand.
TAATACAGAGAATAAATAGTGGTTTCCGTTAACATTTTAACTCTGCATGCTGGGAAACTTGTGGGCTATAAATAGTTAAAAACTAGCGGACAAAAATGCATCATATTTTCTTTTATTTCTCCTTGTAAATATCATGAATATGTCTTGGAATTTCATTAGAATTGAGTCCTGAGGACTCAATTCTAATGAAATTCCAAGACATATTTACAGAGAGAAATAAAACATATATAGTCCTAATTTGTTTGGCGGATATTTTCGCCGCTAGCATGCAAAGACTTAAGGAAACACGGTTATGGCACCTGATATCAGTGTAGAAATTTTGTCTGATAAAATAAAAAAATAATGCCAATCAATACATGGGGTAATGGTGAATGAATGTTTATTTTGCCAGAAAATGTCTCTGATGATGTCTCTGATATATAAAGAACATTTTGTGCCTACTGAGTGGGCATGTACCTTTAAGTGAATGTGAATATATAGTTAAAATGCTTTATTATCATTATAATTATAATTATTATTATTATTATTATTATCATTATTGATATTAAGTAATATATTCTGTATATAGTTCATCGTTTATTAGACAACTATTAATATTTCATTGTTACCCAGCTTTGATATGTTATTTCTCATTGCTTACCAATAAACTATATAGTCGCATAAATATTTCTTTTGTTTATTGTCCGTCACTTCCAGTTTTAGCTCTGGTTAGTGTAATGATTCTAAGGTGCTGCCAAACCATGTTTTTGTTGCGAAAAATGGAAATTAGAAAGAAAACAGCAGACGACAATATTTAATTCAGCATTGCAATTGCTGCCACCTGTTGTCTATTGGTTTGACTGTGAACAATGTCAACTCTGGCTTAGCCTTTACAATGATGGAAACAAAATTGCCGTCTGATGTTGTTTATAATTTGTCATCTTTCTCAATAAAACATCGTTTGACAGCACTTTAGAATCATTTCCATTGGAAATGATTCTAAAGTGCTGCCAAACCAATGTTTAGTTGTGAAAAATGGAAATTAAAAAGTACAGCAGACGACAATATTTATAATTCAGTATTGTAAGGGTTACTATTGCTGTTGTCTATTGGTTTGACTGTGAACAATGTCAACACTGGCTTAACCTTTACAATGATGGAAACAAAATAGTTGTCTGCTGTTGTTTATATTTATCTTCTTCCTCACTAAAACATGGTTTAACAGCACTTTAGAATTTCCAATGGAAATGATTCTAAAGTGCTGCCAAACCATGTTTAGTTGTGAAAAATGGAAATTAAAAAGTACAGCAGACAACAATATTTATAATTTAGCATTGTAAGGGTTACTATATTGCTGCCATCTGTTGTCTATTGGTTTGACTGTGAACAATGTCAACACTGGCTTAACCCCTAGAATGCAGGAAACAAACATTGTCATCTGCTGTTGTGTCATAACCCAATTAAAAAGAAAAAAGCAGAAAACAAACTTAAAACTCAGCATTGTATTAATACTGCTTTGGAGTTAGGCTGAAAATTTTGACCTACCCCTACCCAGAGTAGAACTTTATGAAATTGTCGAGGCCTGATATTTGTCATATTTGTTTAGAAATCAAGTATTAGCAGCATATGAGAATCATCTCAACGGTGCAAATACATGTTTTCTAAACGTGCAAATACATGCAACTACATCTCCTTTCGTGATGATTCTCATGCACTGTAAGGACATGTTTTGTTTGTGAACAGAAAGAGAAAAGAGCATGCAATAAATTAAATTTATTTATTATAATATTTGTTCTCGCCACTCAGTAAGTGTATAATTGTGTCTCTATTCCACTACTTTATTTTACTGATAGTGACTTGCAGTGGTATCAGGCTATTTTCATATGCAAATGAGGCATGTTATGTTTTTATTATTCATACTAATTAAATGCGTCACCTGAAAAAAATACTATTTTGGAAAGATTATAAAGTATGATTATTACACATCAACAAAAATAAATACAGAGAATAATTAGTGGTTTGCGTTAACATTTTAAGGAAACACGGTTATGGCACCTGATATCAGTGTAGAAATTTTGTCTGATAAAATAAAAAATAATGCCAATCAATACATGGGGTAATGGTGAATGAATGTTTATTTTGCCAGAAAATGTCTCGGATGATGTCTCTGATATATAAAGAACATTTTGTGCCTACTGAGTGGGCATGTACCTTTAAGTGAATGTGATTATATAGTTCAAATGCTTTATTATCATTATAATTATTATTATTATTATAATTATTATTATCATTATTATTATTATTATTATTATTATTATTATTCATTATTAATTATTATTATTAGTCATTATTATTATTATTATTATCATTATTATTATTATTATTATTATTATTGATATTAAGTAATATATTCTGTATATAGTTCATCGTTTATTAGACAACTATTAATATTTCATTGTTACCCAGCTTTGATATGTTATTTCTCATTGCTTACCAATAAACTATATAGTCGCATAAATATTTCTTTTGTTTATTGTCCGTCACTTCCAGTTTTAGCTCTGGTTAGTGTAATGATTCTAAGGTGCTGCCAAACCATGTTTTTGTTGCGAAAAATGGAAATTAAAAAGAAAACAGCAGACGACAATATTTAATTCAGCATTGCAATTGCTGCCACCTGTTGTCTATTGGTTTGACTGTGAACAATGTCAACTCTGGCTTAGCCTTTACAATGATGGAAACAAAATTGCCGTCTGCTGTTGTTTATATTTTATCTTCTTCCTCACTAAACATCATGGGTCTGCTGTTGTTTATATTTTATCTTCTTCCTCACTAAACATCATTTGACAGCACTTTAGAATCATTTCCAAAGGAAATTATTCTAAAGTGCTGCCAAACCAATGTTTAGTTGTGAAAAATGGAAATTAAAAAGTACAGCAGACGACAATATTTATAATTCAGCATTGTAAGGGTTACTATTGCTGCCACCTGTTGTCTATTGGTTTGACTGAACAATGTCAACCCTTCCTAAACCCCTAGAATGCAGGAAGCAAAAATTGTCATCTGCTGTTGTGTCATAATCCAATTAAAAAGAAAAAAGCAGACGACAAAACTCAGCATTGTATGAAAGGGTTTAATGAGCTACTTCAGATACTATTTGTCTATTTGTCTTGAACGTCAACAATGTTAACCCTGGCTTAATCCTTAGCATGTGGGAAACAAAAATTGTCGTCTGCCGTCGTTTCACATTTTTTCTTTTTCCCCAATAAAACATGGTTTAACAGCACTTTAGAATCACTTCCTTCCCATTGGAAATGATTCTAAGGTGCTGCCAGACCATGTTTTTATTGTGAGAAAGAAAACAGCAGATGACAATATTTAATTCAGTATTGTATTTAAAGGGTTACTATTGCTGCCACCTGTTGTCTATTGGTTTGACTGTGAACAATGTCAACACTCGCTTAACCTTTTAATACAATGATGGAAACAAAATTGCCGTTTGCTGTTGTTTATATTTTATCTTCTTCCTCAATAAAACATCGTTTAACAGCACTTTAGAATCATTTCCAATGGAACTGATTCTTAGGTGATGCCAAACCATGTTTTTGTTGGGAAAATGGAAATTAAAAAGAAAACAGCAGATGACAATATTTAATTCAGTATTGTAAGGGTTACTATTGCTGCCACCTGTTGTCTATTTGTCTATTTGTCTAATGATGGAAACAAAATTGTCATCTGATGTTGTTTATATTTTATCTTCTTCCTCAATAAAACATGGTTTAACAGCACTTTAGAATCATTTCCAATGGAAATGATTCTAAAGTTCTGCCAAACCATGTTTAGTTGTGAACTAGATTTGTGGATGGACGGACGGACAGACGGACGGACGGACGGACGGACGGGACGGACGGACGGACGGACTAACATTTTGGGTTTATGGGCTATGGACGGACAAACGATTCGTTTGTGCTAGGCACCTCCCAATGGCCCCTTCCTCCAGTTTGGTTGCCCGGACGGACGGACGGACGGACAGACGGACAGACAGACGGGACAACCTGACTCCTCGTTGGGGGGGGGGGGGGGGGGGGTGGGGGGGGGGGGGGGGGGGGGGGGTTATAAAAAGTAAACAGTACGGAACAAAATTTAATTCAGCATTGTATTGTAAGGGTTAAACCTAGAGTCCCACATGTAAGGGTTAAACCTAGAGTCCCACATGCAAGGTTATAATATAAGGAGACATATTTTTGTGTTTACTATTTATCTCTTTGCATGCTGGGAAACTTGTGGGATATAAATAGTTCAAAACTAGCGGACAAAAATCATCATATTTTCTTTTATTTCTCCCTGTAAATATCATGAATATGTCTTGGAATTTCATTAGAATTGAGTCCTGAAATTTCAAGACATATTTACAGAGAGAAATAAAACATATATTCCTCATTCGTTTGGCGGACATTTTCACCGCTAGCATGCAGAGTTAAATATGAAGTTTTGAGGACAAAAGGAACATTGATTTACCATTACGATGATTAGCTAATTGACAGTATTATACTTTTTATATCAAACACAAATTGCCAGTTTGATATCAGGGGAGATAATCGTGTTTCCTTAAAATGATAACGGAAACATGTATTTATTTCATTATATTTATTTTTTAATGTGCAATGATCATACTTTATGATGTTTCAATAAAAATATTTATTCAAGTGACACATTTAGTTGATATAAATACTTAAAAAACTTTTGATTATATCTGTCTAGCGGGCACTCGTAACTTTTTAAAACCGGTGGAATAGTTAAATAATTATACACTTATTAATTTCTATAAAGAAAACTTTGTACCTACCAGATGGGACCCAAGCTTTGAAGTTGGTATCTGATATATTAAAATCCAAAATGAAATACAGACAGTGATAAACAGGAATATTAAGTTTCAAGTCAATCGGACTTCCAGAAATAACAGGTATAGCGAAAGATTTTCATGAATTAGATTTTGTTGTCTGCGGTTATGTTTTATTTTTCTGTTTTTCTCATTAAAAACATGTTTTGGCAGTACTTTAGAATCATTTCCAATGGAAATGATTCTAAAGTGCTGTAAATTCATGTTTTTATTGACAAAAAATACAAAACATGAAACAACAGAAGACGACAATATAATCATTTAGTAATATGTATTTTACTGATAATGACGCGTGGTAGTATCAGGCTATTTTCATATGCAAATGAGGCATGATATTTTTTAATTATTTATTCTACCTAAATGTGTCACCTAAAAAAATAATATTGTCGACACATTATAAAGTATGATCATTGCACATCAAAAAATAAATACAGATAATAAATAGCAATGTTTGTCAATATTTGAAGGAAACACGGTTATCGCCCCTGATATCAGTGTAGAAATTTTAGTCAGATATAAAATGATTAATAATGCCAATCAATACGTGGGGTAATGGTGACTGAATGTTTACTTTGCCAGAAAATGTCCCAGATGAACTATCTGATATAAACAACATTTTTCGCCTCAATTTGAAAATTAATGCGTATTTTCACATTGTTGCGAGTATTTTGTACTCCCATTTTTGATAATCAATGCGTATTCTGCTAAAAAACGTGCATAAAATACGCCAAATCACACCTTATCTGGAGCTCTGCTTAAATATAACTCACCGCACACGCTTGTCTGAGGCAGATGATAAGTTGCTCTTGTTCCACCATCGTCGTCCGCAGGAAGGATAACTCTCCCATCTGTCCCTCCATGTCGCTCTTCTCTGCCTTCAGCGCACTCAGTTGCCGTAACAACTCGCTACACTCGCGTCGTGATTGGTCCAATGTTTCTTTCTATGAATAGAGGAGTCATCGATTTAATCCTTAGACCGCTACACACAACAATTTTCGCCTGCTGTTGCTTTTATATCTTGCCTTCTTTTTCAATAAAAAACATGGTATGACTGCACTTCAGAATCATTTCCATTTGGAAATGATTCTGAAATGCTGTCAAAGCATTTTGTAAATTATTCTAAAGTGCTGTCAAAACATGTTTTTGATGATAAAAATGGAAAATAGAAAATAAACAGCAGACGACAAAAAAAACAAGAGTGCCGAAGGTCACAATATATGCCCCTCGAGGCAAGGCCAGTCAACAAGGGGAGATAACTCATCTTCACTTGATAAACATGTAAACCAAATTTGTTTAGGATCCGTCCAAGTAGAACTCGACTTATTGCGTGGACAAGGATACGGAGTGCGAAAATAAAAATGGCCGCCAAGGGGAGATAAGTCATCTGAAATGTATACCAAATTTGGTTATGATCGGTCAAGTAGAATTTGAGTTATTGCGTGGACAAGGATACAGAGTGTGAAAATTAAAAATGGCTGCCAAGGGGAGATAAGTATCGGAAATTTTTCAAAATCAATAGGCTTCTTTGTCTTGCCATGATAAACATGTATACCGAATTTGGTTTGGATCGGTGATGTAGAACTTGAGTTATTGCGTGGACAAGGATACAGAGTGCGAAAATTAAAAAATGGCCGCCAAGGGGAGATAAGTCATCTGAAATTTTTCAAAATCAATAGGCTTCTTCGTCTTGCCGTGATAAACATGTATACCGAATTTGGTTACGAGCGGTGAAGTAGAACTTGAGTTATTGCATGGATAAGGATACAGAGTGCGAAAAATAAAAATGACTTCCAAGGGGAGATAAGTCATCGGAATTTTTTGAAAATTAATAGGCTTGCCGTGATAAACATGTATCTGTAATCTGGTTATAATCCGTCAAGTAGATCTCTAGTTATTGTGTGGACAAGCTGTGCCCGCCCGCCCGTACAAGTTGAATACATAATACGTCCCGTTTTTTCAATCGATTTATCATGTAACGATCTTTGTACTGACTGACAACAGAATTCCTGTTGAAAGCTCATGTTTCATTGGTTGAACGGGGTCACAAGAAATTACCGTATTACATCAGTGTAATGACATAACGGCAACAAGTCCGCATACTTTTCAACGAAAACAACATCATATTTTCTAATTCCGTAGCAAAAAATGTTACCTATCAATAGAATACTATGCTAGTGTCTTTTATTTTTATTTTTTTTGCTTATATTTAACAGCGGCACTGGCTCTAGGACCTTGCATGCCGTCTCCCAAGAGCAACTACGAATTATCGGTACCCATTCACAGCTGGGTGAACTGGAGCAGTGTGGATAAAGTGTCTTGCTCAAGGACACAACGCAGCGCCTCCAAGTTTATCAGGCTCGGCTTGGAAACGGTAGGAATTCCTCGGCAAGCCTCGAAATTCCTATGCGTTTCCTAGCCTTGCCTGATAATCTGGATATCAATAAACACTAGCCTGGCATTCTACATATATTGATTGTAAGATAAAATATCGAAGTCACACTTACAAGACAGTATATGGACTATTTAACATGATGAAATAAAATTCATAAATTATAAAAAATATAATTCAAACATTTAGTACCACCATACTTATTTTATACCTAGAGAAATATTTTCTTCAATTTCAGTTTCAGTGACAAAATAATGGAACATTAACCCTTAGAATGCGGGAACCAAAAATAGTCGTCTGCTGATAATTCATATTTTGTCTTTTCTTTCAGTAAAAACATGGTTTGGCAGCATTTTAGAATCATTTCCATTGGAAATGATTCTAAAGTGCTGCCAAACCAAGTTTTTGATGAGAAAAATGGAAAAATATTCAGCAGACGACACAAATTAATTCCGCATTGTAAGGGTTAAAATGAAACAACAAAATCATTACCACATCACCACATTTGAGGTATCGATATTTCAAATTATGTATCAATACCATACCGACAGCAGTGTAAAATCGATACATCGGTATTCGTTTCTATCAATGACACTTCTAAACATAATGTGATTGGGTGTATATATGGATCACAGTGGGTTTGTTTGTTTGTTTGTTTATTGGGGTTTAACGGCCTATCAAAGCTAAGTTCATTTAAGGCCGGGTCAATGGGTTTAGTACTAAATCCCATGTATTACCTGTACAAGTACATGTACATGTTCAAGTACATGTACAAATGGGGGAAAATCCCAAAATCAGAACTGAGTATTTACAATAAAAAAAACTATATATTCAGCCCTGAAATCAGAATAATCCTCATCCGATGCCAGGTCCTCGCCACACCAGAATCACTTGGCCCCCTTCCAAAAGTAGGAGCAGCAATAATATGACTACTTTTATGATGGGCAATGATGACCATGTCCCATCTATTAACGCTACAAGTCCGCCAATACCAAATTTAGCAGCAAAAAGCTTCATACGATTGGTTCAGCGGAGATAGGCGATGCCCTCCCCCGCCCCCCACCACCACCCAAAGTGTATGTTGTTACCACTCAACTGAGTGATAACAACATAAACCATTGATTAGAAATGAGAAAAATAAAAAAATAAATTCAACTGAATAAAACCAACATAAACTTTTGATGAGAAATTGCAGAAAAATATATAGAAATTTGTGCATCAAACAGGATCGAGCCGACAAGAAAAACAAAACCGAAAATTCAAGTCAACAATATGGGTTCATAGTTCATGTTTTAAAAATAATAATAAAATAATTTATAATAATAATTACATTCCTGTCCTGTTTTTTTGTTTTTTTTTGTACCGGTATATGAAATCTAAATATATGAATAAAAAATAATATTTGTGGCCGTGACTGGAGAAATGAGGCTTATGGGTTTTGTGACCAGTGTAGATCCAGATCAGCATGTGCATCCGTGCAGTCTGATCAGGATCTGCAATGTTCGCCATTCCATCTACGCAACAACCACCATGCTTCTGACAAGCGAAATATATCATTATCAGGCTGCAGGAATGTGCTACATGCATTTGATCTCGAGCTTAACCGGTAACAAATCCCATAAGCCCCATTTCTCCATTTACACCACCGCCTGCATTAAACTTGCCCACATGTCATTTGATATTTGCACATCCTGCTCATATAGCACACTCATGTAGCCTGGTAGCGACTGATATTTGTGACCAGTGCACCTCCTGCTCATATAGCACACTCATGTAGCCTGGTAACGACCTATATTGCTTGTTAGAAGATTGACGCGTGTTTCATTGAGGGAATGGCCAACAGTGCAGATCCTGATCAGACTGTGCGGATGCACAGTCTGATCTGGATCTACACTGGTTGTAAAACCCATAAGCCCCATTTCTCCAGTCACAGCCACATATGACAATACGGTATGGCTGTGGTATTGCACAGCCGCCTGTTTTTAAATTGCCCACATGTCAACGTTTCTGAACATCTATTGGTAATATCAACTCGAAATCAAGCAGCTAGATTGGCTGAGCCTGAGTACAGCTCAGTCTCAGCAAATCAAGCTGTTTGCTTTCAAGCACAATATTCAAGTATTTTGTACTAAATGAATTAACAAATATTGGCAAGATTAGCTCATGCAATCAAGCAGTTTGATTGGCTGTGCCTCAGCTGTAGCACAGTTGAGGCTCAGCCGAACAAGCTGCTTGCTTTCAAGCACAATATTAAAGTATTTTGTACTAAAGGAATTAACAAATATTGGCAAAATTAGCTCATACAATGGTGTACAGCCACATTTTTGTCAAAAGTTTAAATTGATTCAATGGTGTTTAACGGCCTGTCAACAGCTACTGTCATTTTAGGCTGGGTTAATTGGGTCGAATCACATATGTTGCCTGTTGTAATGGGGGTGGGCGGGGGGTAAATTCCAAAATCCAGAATTGAAATATTTACAGGCAAAAAAATATTCAGCCGTGAAATTAGAATAACCTCTGACCTGGTGCCCTGGCTAGGTCCTCACCACACCAGAGTCACAGAGCCCCACTCCCCAAATGCAATAGGATTAGTACTATTCTTATTACTTTTATAATGGGGATAACTAGATTCAACTCTTGTGTACGAGAAAACCAAAAATGTACCTACGGGTCAAACCAGGGATACCGGGATTGTGGTAAGGATGAATCCCATCATTAAATGTACCCTTCACATGCACCGAACCAACCGCCCAAATAAAAAATATTGGTCCAGAAGTCAACGGACCTGCTCAGAGCTCCAGATAAGGTACGTATTGGCGTATTATGCACGTATTATGCACGTATTATGCACATATCTTAGCAGAATATGCATTGATGATCAAAAGTGGGAGTTATAAATAAGCACAACAATGTGACAATACACATTGATATTCAAATTGAGTAGTGGAAATACTGTAATCAAGTTGAACATTTACTTAATTGAGTTGCAAAACAACTTTTTGCAGATCAAATAAGTAAATTTTTAAATTTGATTTATTTTTCATCATTTGTTCCTTATTTAATAATGAATAAAGTCAACAATGCATTTGTAAAAGTAAAATCTGGGGATATAATACTCTTTAGATACTTATCTGGAGCTCTGCCTGCTTGACCAATTCCGATGCCTCTGCTTACCAGGTGACTGTTTTCATCAGCCATGTTGCGTATCTGTTCCTTCAAACTCCGCCTCTCTACCGTGAGCTCCATATTTTTCTCCAGAAATTCTTTGTTTTTCTTCTGCAGAGGTTTCACCCTCTGTTCAAAATCTCGAAGTTTCTTTACCTGAATTGGACAGCATTGCTCTAAAGGTACATGTACTTAACACTTTGCATGCTGGGAAACTTGTGGGCTATAAATAGTTCAAAAATAGTGGACAAAATCATATTTTCTTTTATTTCTCCTTGTAAATATCATGAATATGTCTTGGAATTTCATTAGAATTGAGTCCTGAGGACTCAATTCTAATGAAATTCCAAGACATATTTACAGAGAGAAATAAAAAATATACTCCTAATTTGTTCGGCAGATATTTTCGCCGCTAACATGCCAAGAGTTAATAACCTTTTTAAATTATTTTTTACCATATGCTCAAATTCTCGAAGTTTCTTTACCGGAATGTGACAGCAATTATTGCTCTAAGGGTACATTTACTTAAAGGTCCATGCCAGCTCAGTAGGCACAAAATGTTCTTTATAGGAATTAAATAAGTGTATAATTGTGTCACTATTCCACCAGTTCTAAAACTTACGAGTGCCCACTATACAGATATAATCATTTAGTACAGCTTACACTCAAAATCTTTGAGATTTATGTTCATGTATTAGCAACAGTAAAATCTATGCCGAAAACCCACCCCAAGCAGCGGTTTCGACTCGCTGTAACACGTTGTATAGGCGAGTAACAATTACGAGGTTGTGTGGCTTTTTGTTTCAATGGTGACAAATGCGAGTTTTGTACCTTTCATAATTACATAATGTTCAGACCTGGGCGCATTTGAATCGTTTTGTACATTGTTTAGAAAGGTGTTTCATGTACAGCTGAATCTCGTTATATCTCGATATACCTGCTTATCTCAATATGCATCCCAGGTCCAGGCAAAATTCCCTACATAGATCAAATATTTTACTCCTGATAACTCGATATCGGATATGTCATTATATCGGTTTAGTCGAAGTGGAAATCAAGTCCCGATAGTATGTTTCCTTCACATTTGTATTCTGATATGTCGATGCAAAAATTAAGAGCCCGGCGCCGCCAAGTCTGAATCAGCACGATTATCTCAGGTAAGTTTTCACACGTCTATAGAAACCAAAGACACTAAAATGCGTTTAAAGTAGCAGTTCATTTAAAACCATAATTAATCAATTAAACTGAATGTGATATCAAATCTATCTTAACAGAAAAATTAATTAAAAGGTGTAGGAATAAGTAAATCGCCTCTTAATTACGAAAACAGCTTAGAATAAACTGAAGCCGCGATTTATGAAAACCCGGAAATAAAGTAAAGAGGCTTTTCTGAAGCGATTTTGTTCGGATTTTTTTCCGATAAATTTGGCGAATTGTTATCTCGAAGTTCGGATATGTCGATATCTTTTCACCAGTCCATTCGACTTCGAGATAACGAGAATGACCTGTATATACAAACAATAATTGACCATCCAAGACACACTAGAATCACCTGTGATTTGAACCATCTAAACGAGACGATTCAAATGACTGATAACAACATATACTTTTATGGAGAAATAAACAAAATAATCAGATTTTTTCGTAGCATGAAACTTTTTAGGGTGAAAATCCTATTTTCTTTATTTCATCTTGAAAGTATATGTTGTTACCACTCATTTGAACCGTCTCAACGAGACGGTTCAAATGAGTGGTAACAACATATACTTTTATGGAGAAATAAACAAAATAATCAGATTTTTTCAATCAAAATAATACATCTTGCTGCAGTGGGTAAATAAAAACTTACAGTCATACATAATTATATATATCCTTAACCCATTAAAGACAATTATAGCAGTATGAAACTTTTTAGGGTGAAAATCCTATTTTCGTTATATCGTCTCGAAAGTATATGTTGTTACCACTCATTTGAACATCTCAATGAGACGGTTCAAATGAGTGGTAACAACATATACCTTTATGGAGAAATAAACAAAATAATCAGATTTTTTCAACAAAAATTATTGTATCCTTAGACTGAAATGGGTTAATAAATAAACACAGTTGCAGATGAAACTGAATATGTAACATGTAGTAAGTATATACTTCCTGGCATATTTCCACATACAAATGAGATGCAATTTCCTGTGTTGTACGTACGTTGTTCTCCATTTAGATACACAACATATAATGTGGTACTTCAAAACAAAATTGACACCATGAATTTAGTTGACCAGTGTCGCCCTATACAACCTATAACATTGTGTTGCGTAGTGTTAACTTGCATACTTTAACAGTACGTATTTTCATCATGTACATGTACCACTGTCTGTTTCACGAAAGCTGCCCAAATTTCACGGATATATAACAGTGATTCTATATTTTATGTACATCTGGGGCCCGTTTCACTAAACTTCTTATGACTAAAATGTTCGTAAGTTCAAATTTAAGATCGTCTGTAAATGTCAATTTATGGATTTACATTTATTGAGCATAGGCTGCATATGCAGCCTATGCTCAATAAATGCAAATCCAATAATTATTTACAAGAAAACTTTGTTAATGTGAAATTTACAGACTATCATAATTTTGCACTTACGAACATTTTAGTCGTACAAAGTTTAGTGAAACGGCCCCCTGGTGTCCCGGTGTAATTTACTGACAAATCACAAAATTTATAAGGAAAACATTTTTTTTTTTCAGTAAAGAAATTACGTATAATACCAATCCATTAAGAAAACAGTATTTACAATTCTTGTTATGTGTGTTTAGTTATTATTTTCTGTTGTTGGCATACGTGTGGTGCACCAAATTGGCATGCATGTCCCGGTCATCAATCAGCACAGTTTACAAGCCCGTAATTCTCAAATCTTGCCCATTTGTACTTAACTATACATTGCATCTGAATTAAAATAGTTTAACATTTACATTATAAACTTATTCTGCAATAAATTTGCCTTTTGTTGTCAAAAATACTGACGTTAATGTATCTGTCCCACGAAATCGAATCATTATGCTGAAAAAAAAAGTAAAATCAGAGTAACCTCCCTTTCCTACTCTCAGCTACTAATGCAATGAACACTGTTTATGGGCACGCGATTTATAAATAAACACGGTGGTAACACAACTTAAGTCATTGCCGAGAACGAGGCTGGTCTGTATTCAGAATTTTAAGGTTACACATTACATACATCATTACCGTTCAGGGTTTATACACGTCCATATGTATGTAGGTTGGCTGGAACCAAAATGGGTGGAAAGACACACTTACAACGTTGTACCGGTATTTGCATATTTTACCTTCATGATGCATTGTATACAGAGGGGTGAAAAATGGGAGTTTTTAAAGAAAAATGCATTACCGTTACGGTCATTTCCGTTACAAAGTTGTGTAACGGTAATGACGATCGTGTGAACGGCAATGATAAATTACCATACTAACCAGTCAGTTCAAGCGTCAATTAGCTATAAATCATGTCCCATTAGTTGTCGGTCAGTAATGGCACATTTATTCAGACCTACACCATTTATATATCAGGATTTAATTAGTAAAAGCTCTGGAACAACAAACAAGAGGGCCATGATGGCCCTAATTCGCTCACCTGACTCCATGAACACCAGAGGAGAATGTGACATTGAGTTCATGTGTTTTAAAAAAATTGTGCTATTTTTAGATGGCGGTCATCTTGGATTAAGCAATGGCTCTCATTTTACCAAATCTGAAAATGCTTCACCCAAGGAACTTAACTTACTATGAAGTTTGGCCATCATCGGCCATGTGGTTTCTGAGAAAAAGACGTTCAAAATCTCGAATAAATGACCTTTTGGCGGCCATCATGGATGACATAATCATCCGATTCCGACAAATATTGCACCAGAGCAATCGCCTCATCGATACCTTCAATTTGATATCTGACATTAGCATATTCGGTCAAAAATAAAATTTGACCCCACGGGCCACGCCCATTTTTCACCCTGGGGTCACCATTTTCACAAATTTGAAAGAGCATTGTATATCAATCATTCCTACCAAGTTTAATCGAAATACGGCCAGCGGTTCATGAGAAGAAGATTTAAGAATTTGTGCTATTTTTAGACGGCAGCCATCTTGGATTAGCGACGACCTCCATTTTAACAAATCTGAAAAGGCTTCACCCATGGACCATAACTTTTAAGTTTGGCCACCATGGGCACAAGCGGTTCATGTGAAGAACAATTTTGAAATCTCTAATAAAAGAACAACCTTTTGACCTTTCGGCGGCCATCTTGGATGATATAACCATCCGATTTCGACAAAAAATGCACCAGAGTGATCGCCTCATTGATACATTCGATTTGATATATAACATTTGACCCCAATTTGACCCCGCGGGCCACGCCCATTTTTGACCCCGGGGTCACCATTTTAACAACTTTGAAAGAGCATTGTACATCAATCATTCCTAGCAAGTTTCGTCGAAATCCGGCTAGCGGTTCATGAGAAGAAGATTTTTTAAGAATTTATGCTATTTTTAGACGGCGGCCATCTTGGATTAGCGATGACCTCCATTTTAACAAATCTGAAAAGGCTTCACCCATGGACCATAACCCCACGGGCCACGCCCATTTTTGACCCCGGGTTCACCATTTTAACAACTTTGAAAGAGCATTGTACATCGATCAGTCCTACCAAGTTTTGTCGGCGGTTCTTGAGAAAAAGATTTTTGAAGAATTTGTGCTATTTTTAGACGGCGGCCATCTTGGATTACGTAATGATGTAATTTTAACAATTTTGTAATCCCCCTACTTAAGGACCATGACCATGAAGTTTGGTGACTATAGGCCCAATGGTTACCGAGGAGAAGACGTTTGAAAATGTTCATGGACGACGACGACAGACGACGGACACATTGCGGTAACAATAGCTCACATGAGCTTCGCTCAGGTGAGCTAAAAACAGACACAGCTTCGAGGAGTGTCGGTTTCTATTGGCAATCACATTAAAAGTAAACATTAACTTGAAGTTATATTGTACAGCATATGCAAAGTATAAATATGTTTGTTATATATGCTGTATTAGTATTTTAAATAAATGGAAAGTCATTACCGTTACATTTTGTCATTACCGTTACATAAATAATTTAATTTTTGGAGGCTGTTCTATTAACTAGAAATGGACGCTTGTCGACAAGCGCATGTGTATCCCCCTCCCCAGATGCACAAGTAGTTTGAAAAAAGTGTTCGAGTTATGCTCCGGAGACAAAATCAGTGACGGAAAAACAAAGGGAGATAACTAAAGAATTAGTGATGCAAGAGTTGTCATTCTTGCGGGACACACCTTTAGGGTCGTGATCTATGCATGTGTGAAGTTTCATGAAAATATTCCAAAGGGTGTTCGAGTTATGCTCCAGACACGAAATCAGTGCACGAAACAACAAAGGGAGATAACTAAGAAATTAACGACGCACGAGTTGTCATTCTTACGTGCGACACACCTTTGGGTCGTCTTCTATGCATGTGTGAAGTTTAATAAACTAGAAAATGTGTTCATAGAACACGGATGTCCCACATATCGCTTTGATAATAATGAGGCCAAATTGCAAGTCAAAATTTTCTTTTACCTGAGCGTTAAAGTTTTTGAAGCACCAAGTATGTGACCTTGACCCTGGGCTTGGCGGGGGCAGGACAAACGTGGATTTGGCACAGGGCGGTAGAGGACCATTAGAGCAATGCATATATGAAATATGAAGCTGATCCGTGAAAGAAAACAGAAATTATAAGATATTTACCTGAGCGTTAAAGTTTTTGAAGCACTAAGTATATGATGTTAACCCTGGGCTTGGCGGGGGCGGGACGAACGTGGATTTGGCACAGGGGCGGTAGAGGACCATTAGAGCAACGCATATATGAAATATGAAGTTGATCCGTGAATGGAAAGAAAAATTATAAGATATTTACCTGAGCATTAAAGTTTTTGAAGCACCAAGTATGTGACCTTGACCCTGGGATTGGCGGGGGCAGGACGAACGTGGATTTGGCACAGGGCGGTAGAGGACCATTAGAGCAATGCGTATATGAAATATGAAGATGATCCATGAAAGAAAACAGAAATTATAAGATTTGTTTACCTGATCGTTTTTTAAAGTTTTTGAAGCACTAGTATGTGACCTTGACCCTGGGCTTGGCGGGTGCAGGTACGAACGTGGATTTGGCACCAGGGCGGTAGAGGACCATTAGAGCAACGCGTATGAAAAATATGAAGTTGATCCGTGAATGGAAATAAAAAATTATAATAAGATATTTACTGAGCGTTAAAGTTTATGAAGCACTAAGTATGTGACCTTGACCCTGGGCTTGGCGGGAGGGGGGCAGGGGACGATGTGGATTTGGCACAGGGCGGTAGACGACCATTAGAGCAACGCGTTTTATATGAAAATATGAAGTTGATCCGTGAATGGAAAATAAAAATTATAAGATATTTACTGAGCGTTAAAGTTTTTGAAGCACCAAGTATGTGACCTTGACCCTGGGATTGGTGGGGCAGGACGAACGTGGATTTGGCACAGGGCGGTAGAGGACCATTAGAGCAATGCGTATATGAAATATGAAGATGATCCATGATCCATGAAAGAAAACAGAAAGTATAAGATATTTACCCAAGCGTTAATGTTTTTGTTTTTGAGCACTAAGTATGTGACCTTGACCCTGGGCTTGACGGGGGCAGAACGAACGTGGATTTGGCACAGGGCGGTAGAGGACCATTAGAGAGCAATGCGTATATGCGTGTTCGAGTTATGCTCTGGATACAAAATCAGAGCACGAAACAACAAAGGGAGATAAGTAAACAAGAATTCCGCGGAATCAGATGCCTCGCCTTGTCCCGCCTTGACCTCGAGCCTGGGCCCGAAAGCAATTTTCACTGGCCTGAACATATTATACAATTATTGACTAGTGAACCATAGAATATCAGATTATATTCTATGGCTCACTAGTCAATAATTGTTTTATTATATGATAATAGTCTGTATATAGCACTTACGACCTTATGCTACTAGACAAAAATTGAAAAAGAATTTGAAAAAAAAAATGAAAAAAAAAAATGGAAAAAAAAGTTTAAAAATTAAAAATAATAATGCTTGCTACTGGAGCCCAGAATTTTTTTTAATAGTCCTATATTTATCTACATATATCTGCACAGGTCCACATAATGCCACAATATTTTCAACACAGTTTACGGAAATGTAATATAATCATTTACCTGTATAAATTACCTGTAAGTGGTCAGTGGTCAGTTGCACATGCTAGCACATGCACAGGTGAATAATCTGTATATAGCACTTACGACCTTATGCTACTGGACAGAAATTGAAAAATAATTTGAAAAAAAAAATGAAAAAAAAAAAGGAAAAAAAAAAAAAAGGAAAAAAAAAGTTTAAAAATAATAATGCTTGCTACTGGAGCCCAGATTTTTTTCCAGTCAAATTGAAAAATAATTTGAAAAAAAAAATGAAAAAAAATAATGAAAAAAAAAATGACAAAAAAAAGTTTAAAAATAATAATGCTTGCTATTGGAGACCAGATTTTTTTTTAATAGTCCTATATTTATCTACATATATCTGCAGAGGTCCACATAATGCCACAATATTTTCAACACAGTACCCAATGTAGTGATTTACCTGTATAAATTACCTGGTCAGCAGTGGTCAAGCACTGGACATCTGCACATGCTAGCCCATGCTTAGCACATGGTTCTCCCCCCAGTTTCTATTGTTCCTCTCTACAGGTAAGGTGTACAGAGCCCACGAGAAAAGGTATACAGAGCAGACGAGAAAACAGGTCTTCATGCATTATTGTCCAGTTTGTAGAGTGCGCAAAACAAAAAAGGGAGATAACTGAAAAATTAGCTACACAAGAGTTGTCATTCTTGTGCGCGACACACCTCCGGGTCGTGGTCTATGCATGTGTGAAGTTTCATGAAAATATTCCAAGGGTGGTCGAGTTATGCTCCGGACAGGAAATCAGTGAGCGAAAACAAAAAAGGGAGATAACTCAAAAATTTAGCTATGCAAGATTGTCATTCTTTGTGCACGACACACCTTCGTTCGTGGTCTAATTGAATGTGTTAAGTTTCATAAAAATATTCCAAAGGGTGGTCGAGTTATGGTCAATCAGTGCGCGAAAAACAAAAAAGGAGATAACTCAAAAATTAGCTATGCAAGAGTTGTCATTCTTGTGCGCGACACACCTTCGGGTCGGGTGTGGTCTATGCATGTGTGAAGTGTTTCATGAAAATATTCGAAAGGGTGGTGGAGTTATGCTCCGGACACGAAATCAGTGCGAGAAACAAAAAAGGGAGATAACTCAAAAATTAGCTATGCAAGAGTTGTCATTCTTGTGCGCGACACATTCCGGGTTCGGGTCGTGGTCTATGCATGTGTGAAGTTTCATGAAAATATTCCAGAGGGTGTTCGAGTTATGCTCCGGACAAGAAGTGTCTGCGGCGGACGCGGACGAGGACGCGGACGCGGCGCGCTGTCAAATCCATAGTATCCCCCGACGGAGTCCGGGGGATACAATTAAATGTAGCTTTATAACGATGTTTGGTACATGTGGTAAAACACGGCATTCTGTTACATGCCAAGCTATTTTGTTTTGTTTAACTTTACTGATTCATATTAAATACATGTTGTTGGGTAATTACCATAAATGAGAAATTCCACAACTTGCTCTGTTTCAAGCTAATACAATTAGCTTACCATATTCTTGACATTTTTCTTAATAGGTGCCCCTTCAGTTTTATGTTTTATGCCGTTGAAAAGAACAAAATGTAACTGTAAAGCTATATTTACGTCATGTAAATGTACGTAACGGAAATGACATTTCCGAGACCCCTTGTCCCCTGAAGTGGAAATAAAATATATAAAATGACGAGAACAATTGGCTATACTATTATAAATGTAACAACTGGACTGTCACCCAATGGAATAAACACAGTTCAATGAATTATTGGTTCTACCTCGAAACTAGAAAAACGGCACCAATATGTACATAAAATATAGAATCACTGGTAAACAATGCAAAAACAATTTTTTTTTTGATAACATTAAATATTATCAAAATTTAAGAGCGAGCTTTCTTTTTATTTCATAAAATTTAGTCCCGTATTGATTTTATTACAAAAATACAATTATTAGTTAGATCGTTTCCAAGGTATCTAGCCAGGTTTCAGAGTCAATTTCCAAACATTTTCGTTTTTCGACTCCTCCTGCAGCTGCTTCAGCTCCTTTTCCCCCCATGTTAAATTCCCATAGACAAATAAATTGTTCGTAATAAAATCAATATTTGACCAAATTTCACGAAATTTTAGAAGGCTAATTCTTAAATTTTTATAAAATTTAACATTTAATATCGAAAAAAAATATTATTTTTGCATTGTTTATATATAGCTGTAAAATTTGGGCAGGTTTCGTGAAATAGACAGTAACACTATATCCCCTTAAGAGGGAATAACAATATTGTACTCACCAGATAGACACTATCCCGTTCTGAATTTCATAATAATAATAATAATAATATTGTACTCACCAGATAGACACTATCCCGTTCTGAATTTCATAATAATAACAATAATGTACTCACCAGATAGACACTATCCCGTTCTGAATTTCATAATAATAATAACAATAATATTGTACTCACCAGATAGACACTATCCCGTTCGGATAGTGACATTGTTCTGGCATTTCGTGCCGTCCCCTCCAGCCGGGCAGTCTGTTTGCCTGACGTCTCTCCTGAGACTTCCGTCTGTAACGGTAATCAATTAATTTTGTCGTCTGCTGTATATTTTTCATTTACTTCCATTTTTCTCATAAAAAACATGGCTTGACAACACTTTAGAATCATTTCTCCTGAGATTTGTGTCTGTGACGGCAATCAATTTTGTTGTCTGCTGTTTACCAACAACAACAACAACAACAACAACGTAAATTAAAATTTCACTGCATTGTTTCGAGATCTCCTGAAGATTTCTCTCTGTAACAGTAATCAAGTAATCTTATTTGTTTTGCCGTCTGCTGTTTATTTTCTATTTTATCATCAAAAACACTTTATAATAATTTACAACATGCTTTGACAGCACTTCAGAATCATTTCCATTGGAAATGATTCTGAAGTGCTGTCAAACCATGTTTTTATTGAGAAATAAGGCAAGATATACAAGCAACAGCAGACGACAATTGTTGTGAGTAGCGGGCTAAGGGTTAATACAATGTATGACTAATGTATGACTACATATGAGATATGCCACGTATTTTTGTATCTAAGACCATGACATATACTTACAGAACTGTGATCATGGTGATATATTTTCTGTAAATGACGTAGTAAGACGACAAAAGCTTCATAGCATATGGGTTCTGTATATGCTATGAAAATTACAATGGCTTTTATCTCCTAATTAGGACTTAGTATCTCCTAATTAGGAGATACATATATTTTAGCATTGGCACCATGACGCTTCCATAGTTTCATTTCCATAACACAATTTAAGGTCTGACTAATACATCTATTTTTGTTTTCTACATGACTAAAGCTATATTATACCATCTTATAACCATGGCAACAGCCTGTGGTACCGATCGGTTCATAACATACTGACCAGGTCAGCAGAGGAAGTGTGAACAGTCCCATCATGCTTCGTCTCCATGACGACTGCCCCACGGCTGGGGTTCAGCGTGCCCAGTATCTGTGACATAGAGAACACTGGGTTAGTAGCCTGCAGAGCTCCAGATAAGGTGTGTATTGGCGTGGAAAAGTTGCGGGAATACTGGACGAAGGCCGGAAGGCCTCGTCCAGTATTCCCGCGACTTTTCCAAGTTTATATTTTACGCAATTATTTTAGCAGAATGCACATTGATTATCAAAAGTGGGAGTACAAAATACTCACAGCAATGTGAAAATACGCATTGGTTTTCACATAGAGTAGTGAAAATACTATAAAAAAGTTGAAAATGTACTTAGTTGAGCTGCAAAAAGTAAACAGTGTTTGCTTTTTGCAGCTCAAATATGTGAATTTTTTAATTTGTTTTATTTTTTATCATGTGTTCCCTATTTAGTAAGGAAGAAAATCAATCGTACATTTGTAAAAGCAAAATCCGCATTAAATTTGAAATATGGGGGTATAGTACTCTTTAGATACAAAACTTATCTGTAGCTCTGAGCCTGTCTTGTAACCCTTCAAGTTTGCATGCTGGGAAACTTGTTGGCCATAAATAGTTAAAAAATAGCAGACAAACTGGGAATTTCATTAGAATCGAGACATATTTACACAGAGAATATACTCATAATTTGTTGATTGTTATTTGCACTGCTAGCATGCAAAGAGTTAAAGCTATTTGTGCTTGGTTTTGGTATGTATCAGAAACCAATAAAGTTTAAACAATGGCTGTATATGGTTTGTACGGAGCCCCGCAGGGGACGTGGAATTCTTTTTTAAAATAATTTGTTCCTACGAAATAACAAATCATTCCCACGAAATAACAATTTGTTCCCTCAATTTAACAATTTGTTTCCACGAATTAACAATTTGTTCCCACGAATTGACAATTCTTATATCGTGATAATGAATTGGTAATTCGAGGTAACTAATTGTTAAATTGAGGGAACAAATTGTCCTTTCGTGAGAACAAATTGTTAATTCCAGGGAACAAAATGTTATATCGTGGGAACGAATTGTTAATTCAAGGGAACAAATTGTTAATTTGAGGGAATAATTAATAAAAAAAAAATCCTTGTCGCCCCGTCAGTTTGTATGTATGTATATATAATGTTTCTCATTCAGCCAGGAAAAAAATAAAATAATTTGCCTGTGACCCACCTACAGTGGCACAACACATACACAGGTGGAAGACCTAAGACACCAAAAAAATGCCTATTAAAAAAATCCCATTACCCCACCCACTTGGTCTCGTACAGTACCATCTTCTATAATAGAAGATGGTACTGTACGAGACCAAGTGGGTGAGGTAATGGGATTTTTTTAATAAGCATTTTTATTATAGAAGATGGTACATGTACTGTACGAGACTAAGTGTGTGGGGTAATGGGATTTGTTTAACAGGCATTTTTTTTTGGTGTCATAGGTCCGAGTCTTCCACATGTGAACACATACACAGCTATATAAGTATTTAGCTGTTTATTTAGCTGTTTACCGTGTCTGTGTTGGCTGGAAATGTCAAAGTACCATAACATGAATACTCAGAGCTCCAGTTAAGGTGCGTAATTTGACCAACTTGGGGTAAAATTTTGTTATTTCTTTATCAAAAATGGCAAGTTGAGAGTCCTTTAGAATCGTCTCATTGAGACGATTCTAACGCACTCCCAACTTGCCATTTTTGATGGAGAAATAAGAAATTTACCTCCAAATTACGCACCTTAACTGGAGCTCTGAATACTTGCATATAAAACTAGAAATGTGGCCTGTCGGCAAAAGAATGCACGCACACTAGCAGGCAAAGAAATCGAGGACACATTTGAAAAAACAAACGCTGGAGGATCTTATTTTGTCATAGAATGATAGAGGACCATCAGAAGAATGCATGTGTGAAATATATGAAAGGAAAGACAAATTATAAGAAACTTACCCGAGCTTATGACAAACAATTGTGGTAAATCATTTGAAAATCCATATACAGACGAAACAAAATCTCATGCACATTTTATACCTTTGACCTTTAAGTGTGACCTTCGACGTAGACACATTAGTATGAAACATCGGCTCATCATGGCAAACATTTGAAAATCCATTAACTCATCTGTTTAGAAGATAAAGAGTGGAAACAAAATTTGGCCTTTGACCTCTAAAAATGACCTTGACCTTTGATGTAGACACGTGAATGTTGAACGTGACACATTGTTTCACCATGGTAAACATATGTGGTAATTATTTGAAAATACATTCATCGGTTTACAAGATATAGATAATAGAGCAGAAACAAAATTTGACCTTTGACCTCTATGTCACCTTGACCTTGGTCATAGACTTGTCTCATCATGGCAAACATTTGTGGTAAATCATCTGAAAATCGATTTATCAGTTTAGAAGACATATGGCGGAAATGAAATCGCATAGACATGTAGGTAGTGAATGCAACACATCATCACAACAAACATTTGTGGCATATCATTTAGAAATCCATTCATCGGTTTAGAAGATATACGACGGAAACAGAATCTCATTAACAGTTTTTACCTTTGACCTCTAAGTGTGACCTTGACCTTGGACGTAGACACGTAGGTATGAAATGCATCACGTCGTCTCATAATGTCAAACATTTGTGGCAAACCATTTGAAAGTCCATTCATTGGGTTACAAGATATAGAGCAGAAACAAAATCTCCTTCATATTTTTTACCTTTGACTTCTATAAGTTGACCTTGGACGTAGACACGAGGGTATTGAACGCCGACACATCATCATGGCAAACATTTGTGGCAAATCATTGAAAATCCATTCAGCAGTGTAGAAAATATTGAACAATGAACAGAAACAAAATTTGACCCGTTAAATGTGACCACCTAGTGGAGGTATAAATACATGAAGTTCCATATTTTTCAGTGTGTTCAATTGGCCAAAACCCGTCATATTTTACAGGAAACCGACATTGTTACATGACTGCCGTTGTTCGACACCGCTCACAGCAGTGTTCAAACGACAGCTATTGCTGTTTGACAATGGCTGTTGACAATGCTCATTCCGGGACCAAGCCAACGCCTACGTAATGCATGTGTCTCATGTCATTAATAGAACGCGACATTACATCACCAGACCAGTTCACAATGGTCGCGCTAAAATTTTGAAATTGATGCGGCCCCGGAACATGTATGTGTAAATCAGAATGGAGCAGATATTTCCGATGGAAATGTAACAATAACGTTCAACCATGTCCATGTCTCTACGACCTTGGGGTTCAAACAGTTCCCTCGTGCCACAGCAAACACCCTAAGCTGGACCGCAACCTATGGCGTTGGGGTTCAGACAGTTCCCTTGTGCCACGGCAAACGTTTACACACGGCTGGACCGCAGCCTACGACTTTGGGGTTCAAACAGTTCACCTCGTGCCACGGCAAACGTTTACCGGCTGGGCCATGGCCTACAGCCTTGGGGTTCAAGCAGTTCCCTCGTGCCATCGCAAATGTTTACCCATGGCTGACTATTGTCGAACCTTATAGTAGTAGTCAATGCAGGTAAGTCAGTCGTGGAAGAAGGCGGCTAAAAAGGACTTAGAACTCTCATTTTGCTGACCACTTCAATTTGTTTTCAGCGTGTATTTATGGAAGACCGTGGGTTGCTACGTTTACTGTAGTATAAAAATAATTTGGTCTGTTTAAAGTTTGCGTGGAATCCGAACTCCTCGCAAACTTTTAAACAGGCCAAATGTGTTTCATACCACAGTATATACCATAGCCCATGGTTTTATTACTTATGTTTACATTGCATTTTCTGATAGTTTCAAAAATATAAACAGCCAAATATGGCATGAAAATGAAGAATCATCTTGCTCTACGTAATTTTGTCGCAATTCATGGAACAACGATGTTGCCGCCTAATAGTGTGCCGTAATTGACAATGTCGTGAAAATTAATGATGTCAAACAAATGTTAACAAATCAACGTGACGTCACGTGGGGCTAATGTAATGTACATGGGACATAAACGCAATACGTTGAATGGGAGTTTAAATTATGAATGTATGGACGGTGTTAATATTTGGCCAGTACAGATTTGAAGTGGATTGAAATTCTTTATGTTACGCACTGCGGTACTTGATGGTGGTGAGATATACAAAGTATGAATGGGATCGGTGGAAAAATGTACTACTAGTTCGCCGTACCAGTGAAAAAAGAAGGATAATTCCATAAGGATTTGAGGGGACCGAAAATTTGTGGCTGTGACTGGAGAAATGGGGCTTATGGGTTTTGCGTCCAGTGTAGATCCAGATCAGCCTGTGCATCCGCACAGTCTGATCAGGATCTGCACTGTTTGCCATTCCATCATTGAAACACCTGTCATGCTTCTAGCAATATAGATCCTTATCAGGCTACATGAATGTGCTATTTGATCAGGAGCTACACTGGTCACAAATCCCATAAGCCCCATTTATCCCGTCAACACAGTGTGTATGTGCCGTGAAACACGGTGCCGTGAAACATTTTTGATATCCAGTCAATACTATTTTTGCATTTTACAGCCATTTGTAGGTGTTGACGGGATAAATAGAATAGTAGGTTAATGCCGTGAATGGGAAAAAATATCTGGCGCGGCACAGAAACGGGATGTGCTCGGCAGAGCCTCGCCCATCCCGTTTCCTGAGCCTTGCCAGATATTTTTTCACATTCACGGCACTAACCTACTATTCTCCATTTCTCCAGACCAATGCACAGCCAGTTACCTGTGAGAGCCGTATAACGGTGTCGGCATCCACAGATACGTACGACCGGCTGCTGTCTGCAGGGTCGGCTCCGTCAGTTTCGGCCACAATTCGGCGCAGCACAGCGCTCACTTCTTCCTGGGAGTCCAGCTCCTCCAGCTGTCAATGGATTTGATTGGTTTATTAACTATTTGCATGTTGGGAAACTTGTGGGCCATAAATAGTTAAACAAGAATTCCGCGGAATCAAATGTCTCGCCTTGTTCCGCCTTGACCTTGACCCTGGGGCCTTGACCTTGACCCTGTGGCCCCGAGAATAGTCATCTACATATCATAGTAAAGGTATGTTTGTTTGTTTGTTTATTAGTGTTTAACGGCCTATCAACAGCTAAGGTCATGTAAGGCCGGGCAAACGGGTTCGATCACATTTTAACCTGCTGCATTGGGGGGAAAATCCCAAAATCCGAACGGAATATTTACATCAAGAACAAATATATTCAGCCCTGACATTAGAATAACCTGACCTGGTGCCAGGTCCATACCACACCAAGTCGCTTGGCCCCTTCCCCTAAAATAGGATTACAAATATCGTAATACTCACATAAAGGGTATAACCAGATTCAACTGTCCCATACAAAATGCCAAAGACGTATGTGAGGGCCAAACCAGGTCTCCAGTCGGGATTCAGGTAAGAATGAACCCCGATCGTTAAATTACCCATCGCGTGCTCCCACCAGCTGCCACCCACAATAAAGGTATGTATAAAGTTCGATGACTGTAGCTGATAAGGTGTTGAAGTAATGACCATAACACGAAAACTTAACATTGAATGATGACGACGCCGCCGCCGTCAACACCGGAAAAGCAAAACCTATGTCTCGCTTTCCGCTTTCGCGGGCGAGACAAAAATAACAGACGATAATTCATCCTCCAGCTGTGGATGGATTTGGTTTGGTTGGTAAAATGAATGGGTTGGGTTGATTGGTTTGTTGGTTAATTTGGTTGGTTGCATGGTTGGTTGAATGGAAGGTTCGTTGGATAGTTGGTTGGACTGATGTTTGGTTGGATGTTTGGTTGGTCAGATGGATGGTTGGTATGTTGGATGGACAGTTGGATAGTTGGTTGGACGGATGTTTGGTTGGATGTTTGGTTTGTCAGATGGATGGTTGGTATGTTGGATGGATGGACGGTTGGATGGATCTTTGGTTGGTGGGTTGGTCATGCGATAAATATAAATAATTATCTTAATTATGAACTGTTCAAATGAGTGGTGACAATATAAACTTTTGAATAGAAATAAGAACAAGAGTTGTCAGAAGACAACGAAGCTCGCCTGTTGGCAGCCTTCACTCAAACTTGGCACAGTTGTATAAACTAGATTGGTCAGTAAGCGAGGCTTACGGAATACCCCCCGCGTGGGCCCAGGTACCCCTAAAATATGTACAAATTTCCAAGTGTGTGTGCTTGTCACCTTGACTCTGGGATTAGAGCGAGCGGCATGAACGTGAATTTGTCACAGGGTGGTAGAGGTCCATTGGAGCAATGAGTGTGTGAAATGTGAAGCAGATCCGAGCAAGGAAATAGAAGTTATAACCGATTTCTCTGATGTTAAGTTTTGTAAAGAGACTACCGTACCGATAACCTCGAATTAACGCCCCCGGAGGCGTTACATTTTACAAAAAACGGGGGGGGGGGGGGTGGGGCGTTTATTAGCCAGTAAAAAAAAAAAATACCAAGACCGCCAATTTCAAACACAAATAAGGATTTAAGGATTATTTGTGTTTGAAATTGGCGGTCATTGGTAATTTTTTTTTTTTTTTCTTTTTTACTGGCTAATAAACGCCCCCCCCCCCAATATTTCTCTGGGGGGGGGGGGGGGGGGTGGGGGGGGGGGGGGGGGGGATGGGGGCGTTTATTAGAGAGAAATTTTTTTTTTTACCAAGGACCGCCAATTTCAACCACAAATAAGGATTTAAGGATTATTTGTGTTTGAAATTGGCGGTCATTGGTTAAAATTATTTAATTATTTTTTTTTTTTATTTTTTGTGGGGGGGGGGGGGGGGGGGGGGGGTGGGGGGGGGGGGGGGGGGGGGGGCGTTTTATTAGCCAGTAAAAAATAAAAAATTTGAAAAAAAAAAAAAAAAAAAAAAAAAAAAAAAAAAAAAAAAAAAAAAAAAAAAAAAAAAAAAAAAAAAAAAAAAAATAAAACCAAGGACCGCCAATTTCCTTAAATAATCCTTAAATCCTTATTTGTGTTTGAAATTGGCAAATTGGTTATTTTTTTTTTATTTATTTGGGGGGGGGGGGGGGGGGTGGGGGGGGTTTATTATTTACCCCAGTAAAAAAAAAAAAAAAAAAAAAAAAAAAAAAAATTACCAAGGACCGGCAATTTCAAACACAAATAAGGATTTAAAGATTATTTGTGTTTGAAATTGGCGGTCGGCGTTTATTAGCCAGTAAAAAAAAAAAAAAAGAAAAAAAAAAGAAAATAATGTTTTTTTACCAAGGACCGCCAAGGGCGTTTATTAGGAGGGGGGCGTTAAGTCGAGGTTATACGGTATGTATGTGATGTTGACCTCAAGATCAGCGGGGAATGCACAAGTGAAATAATAAGAATTTTCAATGAAGGAAATAGAAGTTATAACTTATTTCTCTGATGTTAAGTTTTGTAAAGAGTATTTGACCTTGGGATCAGCGGGATGGACGGTCATGGATTTGGCACAGAATGGTAGTAGAGCCTTACAGGAATGCATGTGTGAAATATTAAGCATTTTAGATGAAGGAAATAGAAGTTATAAGAACAATATTTCTCTGATGTTAAGTTTTGTAAAGAGACTAAGTATTTGACCTTGACCTTGGTATCAGCGGGGGTTGGATGGTCGTGGATTTGGCACAGCATGGTAGTAGAGCCTTACAAGAATGCATGTGTGAAATATTAAGCATTTTAGATGAAGGAAATAGAAGTTATAACAATATTTCTCTGATGTTAAGTTTTGTAAAAAGACTAAGTATTTGACCTTGACCTTGGGATCTGCGGGGGTTGGACGGTCGTGGATTTGGCACAGCATGGTAGTAGAGCCTTACAGGAATGCATGTGTGAAATATTAAGCATTTTAGATGAAGGAAATAGAAGTTATAACAATATTTCTCTGATGTTAAGTTTACGGACTAAGTATTTGACCTTGACCTTGGGATCTGCGGGGGTTGGACGGTTGTGGATTTGGCACAGCATGGTAGTAGAGCCTTACAGGAATGCATGTGTGAAATATCAAGCATTTTAGATGAAGGAAATAGAAGTTATAACAATATTTCTCTGATGTTAAGTTTTGTAAAGAGACTAAGTATTTGACCTTGACCTTGGTATCAGCGGGGGTTGGATGGTCGTGGATTTGGCACTGCATGGTAGTAGAGCCTTACAAGAATGCAAGTGTGAAATATTAAGTATTTTAGATGAAGGAAATAGAAGTTATAACAATATTTCTCTGATGTTAAGTTTTGTAAAGAGACTAAGTATTTGACCTTGACCTTGGGATCTGCGGGGGTTGGACGGTCGTGGATTTGGCACAGCACAGCATGGTAGTAGAGCCTTACAGGAATGCATGTGTGAAATATTAAGCATTTTAGATGAAGGTAATAGAAGTTATAACAATATTTCTCTGATGTTAAGTTTATGGACTAAGTATTTGACCTTGACCTTGGGATCTGCGGGGGTTGGACGGTCGTGGATTTGGCACAGCATGGTAGTAGAGCCTTACAGGAATGCATGTGTGAAATATCAAGCATTTTAGATGAAGGAAATAGAAGTTATAACAATATTTCTCTGATGTTAAGTTTACCCGGACGGACGGACGCGCGGACGGACGGACGGACGGACAACCTGACTCCAGTATACCCCCCCACAACTCATTGCGGGGGGTATAAACACATGAATATTATATAACTTGACCTTGGTTTAAGGGGTGTGCGGTGGACCTTGACATTGAGGTCAGTGGTGGAAGGTGGGTCGTGGATTTGCTATAGCATGATATAGCATATTAAGATGAATGCATGTATGAAATATCAATGAGCTCCCTGAAAACAGAAGTAAAACAAAATTTAACCCAACGTTAAGTTTATGAACGCACTAGGTTGGTGATTTTCTACAGCATGATAGCTATTCACATGAGGAATGCATGTATGAATGTGCTAAGTTTATGACCTTGACCTTGGGGAAAGGGGTGGGGGTGGGTCATGGATTTGCTGTAGCACAATGGAGGATCATCAGATGAATGCATGTATGAAATATCAATGCGTTCAAAGTGTAAAGAAACAGAAGTTACACAACATTTACCCCAACATTTACCCTTGGGAAAAGGGGTGGGTCATGGATTTGTTATAGCACGATAGAGTATCATCAGATGAATGCATGTATAAAATATGAAGGGGTTCCTTGTAAATAAACAGAAGTTACACAACAGTTACCCCAACGTTAAGTTTATGAACATGCTAAGTTTGTGACCTTGACCTTGTGGTAAGGGTTGGTGGTGGGTCGTGAATTTGCTACAGCATGATAGAGGGTCATCTGATGAATGCATGTATGAAATATCAAGGCGTTCCATGAAAGGAAACAGATGTTATAAGACATTTACCCCAACGTTAAGTTTATGAATGTATTAAGTTGTGACCTTGACATTGGGGTAAGGGTTGGGTGGTGGGTCATGGATTTGCTACAGCATGATAGAGGGTCATCTGAGGAATGCATGTATGAAATAACAAGGTGTTCCATGAAAGGAAACAGAAGTTATAAGACATTTACCCCAACGTTAAGTTTGAGACGCCGACGACGCCGGGGGTATGCCATAAGCTCTTCTGCACTTTGTGCATGCGAGCTAAGAATGGTTGCATGTATTTTGAGTTGTGCATACACCATAGAGGGGTTATTCAGTCTGATATGGGTTAAATGTACCAGCTTTATGGCAATTTGTATTATGAAAGGTGAGATATAATTGCTGCAAGTAATATATGCCGCCTATGACAGAAAATCGCTTATCGAGTCCATGACTTATACACTGTTTGTTTCACATTTTTTCGGCCTAATGCAATTGAAGATGCAAACTGAAACCAAACCTTTTGTGACTGATGAACGGACGGGACAGACGGACGGGACAGACGGACAAGGGTAACCAGTACCATAACCAAGACCAGGCAGACGTGGCGGTCGTCTCGTCTGTCATTTTCCCCAACTGTTTTTTTTTAAAACAAATTCCCAGGGTGGTGGCAGCGAGAATGCTCCCTGACCCCCCCATGTTGGGTCTTGGTTCGCCTCATCTGTTTTTTACCTCTGGTTACGGCCCTGGTACACACTAAATACCCACTCTACTATCTTGGTGGGGCATAAAAAGCCGAAAATGTACCCGAGGGTCAAACTGGGGATATCAGGGGACCATTTCACTAAACTTCCTACAACTAAAATGTTCGTAAGTGCAAACTTATGATAGTCTATAAATTTCACGTTAACAATGTTTTCTTGTAAACAATTATTGGATTTACATTTATTGAGCATAGGCATATATGCAGCCTATGCTCAACAAATGTAAATACATCAATTGAAATTTCCAGATGATCCTAAGTTTGCACTTACGAACATTTTAGTCGTACAAAGTTTAGTGAAACTGCACTCAGGAGTTCAGTAAAAATGAACCCCGTCGTTAAATTACCAGTCACAAGCTCCCAATCAGCCGCCAACCAACTCCTCGACAAACCTCGTTTTGTCATGGTGGTGTACCATATATTATTCAAATTCCACAGTAATTCTCCAGAACCTGCTATGCTACACCAGTTATGAAAGTATATCAAAGGCGTCTCCAGAGTTGGTTAACACCAGAGTTGGTTAAATTAACTCTTTGCATGCTGGGAAACTTGTGGGCTATAAATAGTTCAAAACTAGCGGACAAGAATTCATCATATTTTCTGGTATTTCTCCCTGTGAACACGGATCGATTCTTCACAAAAATGATAGAAGTTTGGGCCAAAGTACAGAGATCACCAAATGCAGCATAACAAGACACGTTTGATGCGCCATATTTCATCAAAATACGTTACATAATTGAATCGGAGGGCTTCAGGAAGTTTCAATACTTGTTGTTGTTGTAACCACATGATCATACACCCTGAATTCCAAGTCCTTTTCATTAACAAGAAGGCCATGATGGCCCTAACTCGCTCACCTGAATCCATGAACACCAGAGGAGAATGTGACATTGAGTTCATGTGTTTTTAAAAAAAATTCTGTTATTTTTAGATGGCGGTCATCTTGGATTAAGCAATGACTCTCATTATACCGAATCTGAAAATGCTTCACCCAAGGATCTTAACTTACTATGAAGTTTGGCCAGCATCGGCCATGTGGTTCCTAAGAAAAAGGCGTTCAAAATGAATAAATGGACCTTTTGGAGGCCATCATGGATGACATAATCATCCGATTCCGACAAATATTGCACCAGAGCAATCGCCTCATTGATACCTAGCATATTTGGTAAAAAATAAAATTTGACCCCACAGGCCACGCCCAGTTTTGACCCCGGGGTCACCATTTTAACACCTTTGAAAGAGCATTCTATGTCGATCATTCCTACCAAATTTCGTCGAAATCCGGCTGGCGGTTCATGAGAAGAAGATTTTTTAAGAATATGTGCTATTTTTAGACGGCGGCCATCTTGGATTAGCGACGATCTCCGTTTTAACAAATCTGAAAAGGCTTCACCTATGGACCATAACTGTGAAGTTTGGCCACCATGGGCCAAGCGGTTTGTGTGAAGAATAATTTTAAAATCTCTAATAAAAACGACATTTTGACCTTTCGGTGACCATCTTGGATGACATAACCATCCAATTTCGACAATAAATGTACCAGAGCGATCGCCTCTTTGATAACTTTGATTTGACATAGACATGACCATATTCGGTCAAAAATAAAATTTGACCCCAATTTAACTCTACGGGCCACGCCCATTTTTGACTCCGGGGTCACCATTTTAACAACTTTGAAACAGCATTGTACATTTATCATTCCTACCAAGTTTCGTCGAAATCCGGCTAGCGGTTCATGTGAAGTAGATTTTTTAAGAATTTGTGCTATTTTAGACGGTGGCCATCTTGGATTAGTGACGACCTCCGTTTTAACAAATCTGAAAAGGCTTCACCCATGGACCATAACTGTGAAGTTTGGTCACCATGGGCCAAGCGGTTCGTGTGAAGAAGAATTTTGAAATCTGTAATAAAAGAACGACCGTTTGACCTTTCGGCGGCCATCTTGGATGACATACCATCCGATTTCGACAAGAAATGCACCAGAGTGATCGCCTCGTTGATACTTTTGATTTGTTATATGACATGACCATATTAGGTCAAAAATAAAATTTGACCTCAATTTGACCCCACGGGCCACGCCCATTTTGTGACCCAGGGGTCACCATTTTAACCACTTTGAAAGAGCACTGTACATCGATCATTTCTACCTAGGTTTGTCAAAATCCGGTTGGCTGTTCTTGAGAAGAAGATTTTTGAAGAATTTGTGATATTTTTAGACGGCGGCCATCTTGGATTAGCGACGACCTCCGTTTTAACAAATCTGAAAAGGCTTCACCCATGGACCATAACTGTGAAGTTTGGTCACCATGGGCTAAGCGGTTCGTGTGAAGAAGAATTTTGAAATCTCTAATAAAAAACAACCGTTTGACCTTTCAGCGGCCATCTTGGATGACATAACCATCCGATTTCGACAAGAAATGCACCAGAGTGATCGCCTCGTTGATACCTTTGATTTGCTATATGACATGTCCATATTCGGTCAAAAATAAAATTTGACCTAAATTTGACCCCACGGGCCATGCCCATTTTTGACCCCGGGGTCACCATTTTAACAACTTTGAAAGAGCATTGTACATCGATCATTCCTACCAAGTTTTGACAAAATCCGGTTGGCGGTTCTTGAGAAGAAGATTTTTGAAGAATTTTGTGCTATTTTTAGACGGCGGCTATCTTGGATTACGTAATGACGTCATTTTGACAAGTTTTTAATCCCCCTACCTAAGGACCATAACCATGAAGTTTGGTGACTATAGGCCCAATGGTTACCGAGGAGAAGACGTTTGAAAATGTTCACGGATGACGGACGACAGACACATTGCGGTAACAATAGCTCACGAGCTTCGCTCAGGTGAGCTAAAAAGTGAAAGTGAATGGGTTTAACAGCCCAGCAACAGGTCATATTATAAAAGACGGGACCACAGTTTAAAGTCTCATCCGACAGACCAGTGGCATGTAAATACTATGCAAGCATTTTTCACGCCTAGGCCGAGGATGAACTACACAACCTCCGGTATTGACGTCCATATCCCCTAGGCCACGACCCATCCCGCCCCCATTCGTGAAAGCTGGCTATGCCCATGGTAGTGTGCTGATGAACCAAACAACATCCAGCCAGCTGTGAACTGGAAGGAATTTATGCCCAGGAATTTATCAAAATACAGCTGCTGCATGATGTGGTATATTATAGGCCAATAAATACCCAGCGATATGACGTACTATAAGGGTCTTTAATGTAATACCCTGCATCATGCTTAACCCATAGACCGCTACTCCCAACAATTGTCGTCTGCTGTTGCTTTTATATCTTGCCTTATTTCTCAATAAAAAAACATGTTTTGACAGCACTTCAGAATCATTTCCAATGGAAATGATTCTGAAGTGCTGTCAAAGCATGTTGTAAATTATTCTAAAGTGCTGGCAAAGCATGTTTTTCATGATAAAATGGAAAATAGAAAATAAACAGTAGACGACAACAAAATTAAGATAGCGGTGTAAGGGTTAAAACTTTCAGCATTATGAAGGGTCATGATAAAATATTTTTCAGCCTCATGCTAAAAAATCCAGCGTCATGCTAAATGACGAATATTGAACATTTCGTGCATAAAAAGTACTTTTAGCTTCATGTTAAATCATTCAGAATCATGCTAAATATTTTACAAGGTGTATAATCACATGGTTTTAACACAACAACAAGTACTGAAACTTCCAGAAGCCCTCTGATTCAAAGTATGTATTCTTATATGGATTTTTATTAAATATGGCGCATCAAATGCGTCTAGTTAAGCTCCATTTGGTGGTCTCGGTACTCTGGGCCAAACTTCTGTCGTTTTTGCTAAGAATCAATTTCCGTGTCTATTTTATTGATGTTACATTAAAGACCATTATACTACGTCATACAGTGATGTTATGTTGGTACATGCTAGACCAGCTGGTTACTGAACTCGTTCAACACTACATCCCTATATAGCGGTTAGCAAGCAGTGTAGAACCAGATGGGCCAGCTCGTGATGAGCCGTCTTATCAGGAGCTGCACTTTCTGCAAGTAATTTTCATATTTTTTAGTAAAAAAAGAAGAAAATGTGTTTTTCGCCCCACTTATCGCAATGAGGCAAAATTTCAAGTCAAAAAGGGGGGGGGGGGGATATTAAGGAATATTACAATTACTTTCAAATAGTGTAGATTCAGATGAGACGGCTCGAGCCGGCTCATCTGGATCAGCACTGTTTGAATAAACACACCATAAAGAAGCTACATATCAAGCATATGTTTGCCTTAATTCTTAACAAAAAACCTGTTTTGAAAGCACATGACGATTCTCATGTGCTGTCAAAACAGGCTATTGTCGAGAAATATTGAAAATAAAACATTTCCGGCAGACGACAAAAAATAATTCAGTAAGGGTTAATCTAGCCTCCAGCTATGACGGTTTCGAAGTTTTACAAGTTACAAGACAAAATGGTGAAATTCTAAGTCGAAAAATCGGAGATAATCCATGACCTGTGGGTTGAATACAAAACCGAAATAAACTTTGCGTATCTACTTATCATAAGGAAGCTACATACCAAGTTTCAGGTATGTAGCTATTACGGTTTAAAAGTTTTAGTGGTTACAAATGAAAATCATTTTGTGATGATTGGATTGGTCAGAAAACAGTCCATATCAGTTATTTAGGGTTGAAAAGGTTAAATAATTGAACAAGAATTCCGCCACAGAAGTGGTGTCGCTCCTGCCGAGGCATTTGACCGTAACATGATCATGGGCATGTGCTAAAGTAAGCATCACAAAAACCGTCAGAGAAGTGCATGCTTAAAACACAAAAAAGGTCAAGGTTGATAAATGTTTTGACCTAAAAAATGGCTAAGTGTTTCAACAACCACCTGAAGGTGAAAAGGTCAAGGTCATTATTATGGTTTGAGGGAATGTGTCATAAGGTATTTTGTCGGCAGCTGGGGTCGAACCAAGGCCGCCGGCATGAGAAACGAACACTCTAGCATGTTGCTATAAAAGCCGGCTTGTACGCAAGGCAGTACAAATGTTCGATTATCTTACTCAATAATGGCAGTACTACTACACTAGCTTAGAAAATCTCAGCTATACGGATGCATTTACTATTTCATCCGTCTTTTATATTTTCTGCATCCTTCTAAATGAGAGCCGCACATTGTTTGTTTGTTTGTTCATTGGTGTTTAATGGCCTATCAACAGCTACGGTCATGTAAGGCTGGGCAAACGTATTCAATCCGTTTTAACCTGCTGCATTGGGGGGAAAATCCCAAAATCAGAATGGACTATTTACATCGAGAAAAAATATATTCAGCCCTGAAATTAGAATAACCTGACCTGGTGCTAGGTCCATACCACACCAAGTCACTTGGCTCCTTCCCCTAAAATAAGAATACGAATAATCTCCCATTGTAAAATTTACTCAAAATAACCATGACAACAGCTCAGTCTGTCCTGGCGTTTTGTAACGGGCGAGCGGTTTAATACTTCGCAGTTCCTTTAAAAAACTTACACAGACCAATAATAAACATTTATCCCGTCAACACAGTGCGTATCTGCCGTGAAACACGGTGCCGTGAATCCTTTTTGATATCCTGTCAATACGACCTAATCACTGTATGAATATGTGCGGTTGCCATACTAGTCGATTCTCCGATTATGAGGATGCGGCTGGGGTTATTTTTTTGCATTTTAAAGCTATTTGTAATGTTGACGGGATATGACGTGAATGGGAACAAGAGGGCCATGATGGCCCTAATTCGCTCACCTGACTCCATGAACACCAGAGGAGAATGTGACATTGAGTTCATGTGTTTTAAAAAAATTGTGCTATTTTTAGATGGCGGTCATCTTGGATTAAGCAATG
Organism: Conchocele bisecta; assembly: GCA_029237695.1. Classification (NCBI taxonomy): domain Eukaryota; kingdom Metazoa; phylum Mollusca; class Bivalvia; order Lucinida; family Thyasiridae; genus Conchocele; species Conchocele bisecta. The sequence goes on from CM055272.1 coordinate 21,363,418, forward strand.
ACTCTCATTTTACCAAATCTGAAAATGCTTCACCCAAGGATCTTAACTTTACAATGAAGTTTGGCCATCATCGGCCATGTGGTTTCTGAGAAAAACATCCGACAAATATTGCACCAGAGCAATCGCCTCATCGATACCTTCAATTTGATATATGACATTAGCATATTCGGTCAAAAATAAAATTTGACCCCACAGGCCATGCCCATTTTTGACCCTGGGGTCACCATTTTCACAAATTTGAAAGAGCATTGTATATCAATCATTCCTACCAAGTTTCGTCGAAATCCAGCTAGCGGTTCATGAGAAGAAGATGTTTTAAGAATTTATGCTATTTTTAGACGCGGCCATCTTGGATTAGCGATGACCTCCATTTTAACAAATCTGAAAAGGCTTCACCCATGGACCAAAACTCTTACGTTTGGCTACCATGGGCCAAGCGGTTCATGTGAAGAATAATTTTGAAATCTCTAATAAAAGAACGACCTTTTGACCTTTTGGCGGCCATCTTGGATGACCTAACCATCTGATTTCGACAAAAAATGCACCAGAGTGATCGCCTCGTTGATACCTTCAATTTGATATATGACAAGACCATATGCTGTCAAAAATAAAATTTGATCCCAATTTGACCCCACGGGCCACGCCCATTTTTGACCCCAGGGTCACCATTTTAACAACTTTGAAAGAGCATTGTACATTGATCAGTCCTAACAAGTTTTGTCGAAATCCGGTCGGCGGTTCTTGAGAAGAAGATTTTTGAAGAATTTGTGCTATTTTTAGACGGCGGCCATCTTTGATTACGTAATGATGTAATTTTAACAATTTTGTAATCCCCCTACCTAAGGACCATGACCATGAAGTTTGGTGACTATAGGCCCAATGGTTACCGAGGAGAAGACGTTTGAAAATGTTCATGTCGACCACGACGACCACGACGGACGACGGACACATTGCGGTAACAATAGCTCACATGAGCTTTGCTCAGGTGAGCTAAAAAATATATATGGCGCGGCACGGAAACGGGATGGGCTCAGCAGAGCCTCACCCATCCCTTTTCCTAAGCCTTGCCAGATATTTTTTCCCATTCACGGCACTAACCTACTATTCTCTATATAAATATACCTACTAAGTAGATAAAACATGAGTAAAAGGATAATCAAGTACGTAGTACTTTGACCTGGATTATCATTTTACTCACGTGTTATTTGCAAAACCTAAGGACAGAATGCGCGGGTATTGTGACAGTAGGTTACAATGGGCGGGTCTCAGCTAGACGGATACAGATAATACAAAAGACAGATGAAATAGTAAAAGTCATCCGTAGAGCTGAGATTATCTAAGCTAAAACAACACAAACCATGGTCTGGGCAATATTCCATGTATATGGTTTACATATATGGCTGTGACCAGTGCAGATCCAGATCAGCCTGTGCATCCGCACAATCTGCACTGTTTGCCATTCCATCAATGAAACGCCCGTCATGCTTCTAACAAGCAATATAGTTCATTATCAGGCTGTACTATTTGATCAGGAGCTACACTACAAGACTACAAGTATAGCATATCTTTTCTTAATTTTCCATGAAAACACATCTTGGTATTTCATTAGAATTATAATGAAATGCCAAGACATGTTTTCATTTCGAAGCAAACCAATCAATACTTGCCGTCTGTTGATATGTAAACAGTAGTGCGATTTAATTTACCCAATTAAAATTTTGAAATACCCAATTGCTTCAGAAATGATGGAGTGACAATACTCAATTACTTAAATTATATTATAGCATCCAAACATCAATAGCGCCTGTGCTTAGATTTCCACCATTGTTTGGTGATAATATACATGTATGATTCCCATATGTGGATGTGACTGGAGAAATGGGCTCTTTGCATGCTAGCGGCGAAAATATCCGCCGAACGAATTAGGAGTATATGTTTTATTTCTCTCTGTAAATATGTCTTGAAATTTCATTAGAATTGTGTCCTCCGGACACAATTCTAATGAAATTCCAAGACATATTCATGACATTTATAAGGAGAAATAAAAGAAAATATAATGAATTGTCATCTGCTATTTTTGAACTATTTATAGCCGACAAATTTCCCAGCATGCAAAGAGTTAAGAGTTCTGCGACCAGTTTAGATACATATCAGCCTGTGCATCTGCCCTGTTCGCCATTTCATCAATGAAACACCCGTCATGCTTCTAACAAGCAATATATTTTGTTAGCTAGTGAAATAAATAGGACTCTACGATTAATTACTACGATGTTACTGCCCTAGACACAGTAAATGGATAGAAACCGTGGAATACCTTGTTCTAGAGTATAAGAAAGCTACAGATGTCCGTCCGTCCGTCCGTCCATCACGTTTCTTGTAAAACTATTAATCATAATACAGAGCTCCATATAAGCTCCGTATTTGAGTAAATACCCAAATAAAATTGCCAAAAACCCAATTGAAATCAGAAGTAGCGAGTATCAAAAAGCAATAACAAATTTGTGGTACCTTTATCATGCTGCAGAAAACAATAAACGGACAACAAATACAGCATATTTTTCTTATTTTCCATGAAAACACATCTTGGCATTTCATTAGAATTGTCTCCAAGGAGACAATTCTAATGAAATGCCAAGACATGTTTTCATTTCGAAGCAAACTATTCAATAACTGCTGTCTGTTGATGTGTAAACAGTAGTGTGCTTTTATTTTACCCAATTAAAATATTGAAATACCCAATTGCTTCAGAAATGATGGAGTGAAAATACTCAATTACAAATTCCTTATCTGGAGCACTGCATAATAGGTAGGGACTTGAAACTTGGTGTGTGCCTTCCTTATGGTGTGTAGATGCGAAAAACGAATTTCGATTTTTTATTCTACCCCTGGTCATGGATTATCTCCCCATTTTTGACTTAGAATTTCCCAAAACCATAATAATGAACCTTCTATTTTCCATTTTTATCATCAAAAACCTGCTTTGACAGCACTTTAGAATAATTTACAACATGCTTTAATAGCACTTCAGAATCATTTCCATTGGAAATGATTTTGAAGTGCTGTCAAACCATGTTTTTATTGAGAAATAAGGCAAGATATAAAAGCAACAGCAGACGACAATTGTTGTGAGTAGCGGTCTAAGGGCAGGCCCGTAGCCAGACCTGTTTGAAGAGGGGATCGTTTCGAAGGCCCAAGGGGCCTGAGGTATCTAGGGGGTCTAAAAAGTGGACCTCGAGGCTGGGCGGGGGGGTCGTCCGACCGCTCCGACCCCCCTGGCTACGGGCCTGAAGGGTGAAGTGTGTGCCATCCGTATGGTGTATAGATGCACAACGTGAATTTCAATTTTTGATTCCACCCTCGGTCATGGGTTATCTCCCCCTTTTCAACTTATCATTTAGGAAATGTGGGTATATTGCGATGGCGTGCCAGTGACTGTGCTCCAGTATTTAGTTCTGTAAACAGCTGGTAGAAGCTGTGTTGGAAACTGTTTGAAACTTGGCTACACAGACTGTCTGCTGTGAGTGAGATAGCTGTAGGTAGAGCCGTGTGTAAACACACCATTAATCCTCACTACGCTGGAGAACAAAATTGTCGTCTGCTGTTTTTCATTTTTGCCTTAATTCTTAGCAAAAAACCCTGTTTTGGCAACACATGAGAATCGTCTCCAGTGGAGACGATTCTCATGCGCTGTCAAAACAGGTTTTCATCAAGGAATATTGAAAATAAAACATTTCCAGCAGACGACAAAATTTAATTCAGCCTAGTAAGGGTTAAGAAACTGGGAATGGAGAAGTTTTGTCTGATCACATCATAGGAAAACATGAACTGAGTAATTTGGGGGTGTCCTCTTGCTCCCAGCAAAAAAAAGAAAAAAATCTACAATACTCGAATAGTTGGATGACTGTTTTCATGGCCTATGTGTCAGGAAATCGCATCTGCGGCGATCTGGCATTTAAAAATTTCCTGGGGGAGGACCCTTAAAGACCCCGACTTTACGATACACATCACGGTTCGCGCTCAAGGAGGTCTAGACACCTCCCCCCCCCCTGCAATTATTTCTGTATCCGCGCCTGTATGGATGGATGAATAGACGCACGGACGCAAAAACATAACTATATACCCCTCATACAGCTTAGGCTGGGGGTATAATAAAAATAGGCTGAGAAAACTAGATGGCCGAGGCCCGCATATCGTGCCTGCCGTCGAGGCTTTGATAGTAAGTATATCGTTAAACTTTAACCGAAAACTTTATCCCAGACGCACGTACGTACGCCAATGTGCCAACAATATCGCGCTGTCCGCAAGCGGGTGCAACAAAAATAGAAATGTGGTGAGTTGGTACACAAATGCCCCCGCTACTGGCCAAGGAAAACGAGGACATTGCATGACAAAGGTAGATAACTCGAAAAAGATGTTGATCGAGTTACCGTTCTTGTAGAGAATAAATAACAACAGGGTTCCAGGCCTTCACACACATTGGTAACTTACAATTAGCGAGCCGGGCCCAAGGTAAATCACGTCACTTCTGTTGGTTGAAAAGATGGCTGCCGTCACACCTTAGCTTAATTATATCAGAGTTAATTTGGATATCACGATTGCTTGTCATTCATACCACAAAGTGCCTATGCTACTTACTCCAATAAACCATATACCATATATACATGTGTTCAATTAGTTCGGAGTACATAACTCTAATTACATTTCATTACACTGCATTACATAAGAGTTATGACGGAGTAGTCTTTCCAAATGTGCGTTTGAAGCTTTCTTTGTTTACTTTCTACTTCATGGAGAGGAACCTAAGAACTTTGCTAATACATGTACACACTTTATTAGATAAGTTTATGGTAATAGTTTTGTGTCATATTGTAGAATTGCCTCTCAATAACAATATAGCGAAGCATGAAAGTCAAAACACTGCAGGTTTTTTCTATGTTTTAGTGCGTGAAGTGTAAATGCTATTACACACATTTTTACTGTGTAGCGTCATGGGTGGATTCAGGGAGGGGGGGAGGACCCGGATGTAGACCCCCCTAGCGCCGACTATTTTGCAATACTTGACTATATTCTCGTTCGATAATAGAGTCAAGTATTGCAAAATAGTTACGACCCCCCCCCCCCCCACCATCCCTAAATCCTGGATCCACACCACGCCTGAGCCTGGTGTAGCAATATAGTACAACCCGTTGTCTATAAAGCGGAAGACGTGCAGCTAGTGTTCAATTAACTGCACGTTTTGCGCTTTATAGGCAACATGTTGCACTTTATCGCTACACCACGCTACACTTCGCAGTCTAAAATATATAAAAAACCTGCAAGGCGTTGCCGTTCATACTTTGCTATATTGTTATTGAGAGACAATTCTACAATATGACACAAAAATAGCACCATAAACTTACCTAATAAAGTGTGTATTAGCAAAAGTCTTATGTCACTCTCCACAAAGTGTAGTAAACAAAGAAAGCTTCAAACGCACTTTTGGAATGACTACTCCACGAGTCTTTATGCAGATGCTGCCAGCAAGGAAATCACACCATACACTGTAGTTAGAAAATAATAAGCACATTTTGGTGTTTTACATGTACAAGTTGGCTTCTACACACATGTGTTACGAATGTAGAGGCGTAAATACATGTGCTACATGTACATCAAAATCAGTCTTTTATCTGGATATTACATATGTGTGTGCATGCCATTTTTATTGGTAGCAGTATCTGCATAAAGACTTACAGTCTACAGATCACATTCATGTGATTTATTTATGTAAGTAGCAATTGTTTTACTAGTAGGCTTTTTATTAGATTTCCATAGAAAGCTGGCTATGTCCATGGTAGTGTGCTGATGCACCAAACAACATTTTTTCGCCGAGTAAAGATTTTTTACAAGTTACAAGGCACGTTTCTACTCCAAAATGCGCCAGAACGCAGGAAATGCGATGTAGATTTCAAAAAATGACCGGAATGCCCCCGGACGCCCCTAGCTTGTTCGATAACATAGTCAAGTATTGCAAAATAGTTACGCCCCCCCTAACCCGAAATCCTGGATCAGCGCCTGAACTGGGAGGAATTTATGCCCAGGAATTTATCAAAATACAGCTGCTGTCTGATGTGGTATATTATATGGCCAATAAATACCCAGCAATATGACGTACTAAGGGTCTTCTTTAATGTAATACCCTGCATCATGCTCAACCTTTAGACCACTACTCACAACAATTGTCGTCTGCTATTGCTTTTATATTTTGCCTTATTTCTCAACAAAAACATGGTGTTTTTGACAGCACTTCAGAATCATTTCCGTTATCACTTCAAAACGGAAATGATTCTGAAGTTCTGTCAAAGCATGTTGTAAATTATTCTATGTGCTGTCAAAGCATGTTTTTGATGATAAAAATGGAAAACAGAAAATAAACAGAAGACGACAACAAAAATAAGATAGCGGTCTAATTAAGGGTTAAACAACCACAAACAGCCTGTGAGATGTACTTACAATTTCAATAATGTGTCCGAGAGTCGAGTAGAGTTTGTGTGGCACGTGACGGAGACTTGGGCGCGGCACGGGTATCACTCGCGACAACACGGAATGACACGCGTCCATCCAGAGAAAATATGGCTGCCGGTGTTACTGCAGCAAGCTCAAAACTCTACTGACTGCCAGCAGCCGTACTCGCGGTTTTGTGGAACGGCTACCGTAGTATTCCGCCAATAAGTCGCCGTCTACCCCGCCAGTGCGGTCGGCATGTTGATCGGATATTGTTTAGACATTTAGAAAAAAATGTAGCCATTGTATAGTCAATGTATTTATAATCATTATTGACGTCTGCTGTGGCTTTACATTTTCTCTTTTTTTCCAATGGAAATATGATTTTAAAGTTCTGTCAAACCACGTTTCTGATGAGTATATTAATGGCAAGTAGAAAATAAACAGCAGACGACAAACTCTAGTTCATTGTGCCATGAGCAATATCTGCTGCTATTTTCACGGGACTGAACGTAACAGTGGTACATGGATACGTACCTTATGTAAATCGGAAAGGTGCACGGGTCTCAAAATCTGTTCCACGTTTTGCTGCCGACGAACTTTTGGCTATTATACACATTAAATCTAAAAAATATTTAAAAGTAAGTAGTTTTTTATCAATAACAAAAAAGTCACCATCCCCAAAAAAAAGTATTTGATGAAATTCCATCAAATATTGATTTTATTAAGTAGTTTTTTATCAATAACAAAAAAGTCACCATCCCCAAAAAAAAGTATTTGATGAAATTCCATCAAATATTGATTTTATTGCGAAAAAATGATTTTAACATGGAATTTAACATGGGTGCTAAAAATAGATTTTTTTTAATATTGTTTTTATTTGTGGACCGATTTTCAAAATCTCAATTTCCAAACATTTTCGGGATAAAAAAAACCGAAAAGTTTTGGAAATTGACTCGTTTTGCTGCAGCAAACGCGTCTTCATGAGCTGCATTTGGGGGTCCCGGGAGTTCGGCACGTACTTATAAAATATGCAGGGGCGCCGGAAGCAAATACATATTGGGGAGGCGAATGTCGACCCGAACGAAGCGAAGGAGTGGTAGAGGGGTCTGGGGCCATACCCCCCCCCCCCCCCCCCCCCCCCCCCCCCCCCCCCCCCACCCCCAGGAAATTTTTTAAATGCTAGATGCCATTTCCTGGAAATCGATTCTTCACAAAAATGACAGAAGTTTGGGCCAAAGTACAGATACCACCAAATGCAGCTTAACAAGATTAACAAGACGTGTTTGATGCGCCATATTTCATCAACATCAGTTGCATAATAAGGACAAAATAAAAGAATACGTACTTTGAAGCGAAGGGATTTTGGAAGTTTCAGTATTTGTTGTTGTTGTTGTAACCCCGTGATCATGCACCTTGCATTAGACGGTTCTAATAATCTCCGAAAATTGTCCGAAACCTCAGAACACGTTTTGTCTATAGGCTATCCATAGCCCGACTGCTTGGAATTTGCGTGCGGGCTCGTAATAGTCATCGGAAAATGGGAGGGCAGTCATTAGTATTCATGACGAAAATAGTAAATTAAATATATACTCAACAAAACTAGAAACGTCCCTGTTTTATAGCCGGTGTAGCTCTGTCTATGTATGTACCACATGTTCAAAGTACATGTATTTTAAACCGTGGCGATGTTCAGAATACGATCGTGTAGAGTTTAGCTGATACACACGGTTTACATAGCGGCCAGTGACCGGAACGTTGATTTCCACTTTTTGCACGTGCACGCTATACTTGTCATCGATAAGGTGATTCAGTTCATGTCGTACCATTCATGCGATAGGGGCTATTCGGAAAATTAAAAAACTTTTTTAATTTAATTTTTCACTGTTTTCGATATGCCACGGCTTTCCGAAAACGAGCGAAATCAGGCAATTGGGATGCTTGCGGGTGGGATGGCCGCCAGGGCGGTCGCGCCTCGGTTTGGTTGCTGTCGGAAGACGATTGATCGTCTTGCAGCCCGGTACCAGCAGACTGGGGCTGTTCACGACCGGCAGCGACCTGGTAGGCCTCGTGTAACGACGGCTAGAGCCGATCGTTACATTACGTTGACGCACTTACGTCAACGTCGATTGGCAGCCACAGTCACTGCTAGGCGATACGGTGTCTCAGGGCAGACCATTCGCAACCGGTTACGTCGTAACGCCCAACCAATCCGGGCACGCCGCCCGTACACTGGTCAGATAATGACCCAACGTCACCGTGCTGCCAGACTGTTATGGGCGCGACGTCATTCTGAACTGGAGAAGGGCTGACTGGAACCGAGTTTTGTTCACCGATGAATCTCGGTTCACAGTTAGTCATGCTGACGGAAGATTACGGGTATACAGGCGTAAAAATGAAAGATTCACCGATTGTTGCATTGTTGAGAAGAACAGGTTTGGGGAGGGAGCGTAATGGTCTGGGGTGGGATCATGGGAAAACCGGAAGACAGATTTGGTTGTTGTACAGGACAACATCAATGCACAACGTTATGTTGCAGATGTGCTAAATGCACATGCCTTACCATTTATCCGTCAGCATGGTCCTGGTGTGACATTGATGCACGACAATGCCCGCCCTCACGTAGCCAGGGTCACCACTCAATACTTACAGCAAAACAACGTCGACGTCATGCCATGGCCCACGGTCTCCCCGGATCTCAATCCCATTGAGCACATATGGGATGAGCTGGGCCGCAAAGCACGAGCTAACCATCAGATTGACAATGTTCGCGATCTTACACGGGCGTTACAACGGGAATGGAGGAATTTGCCCAACGCACTGGTATTGCGTTACGTCACGTCGATGCGGCGTAGGATCATTGCATGCATTCATGCAAATGGTGGCCACACTCGGTACTAACGAGATTTACTGAATTTGCCACATTACTTATTGAAATTCCATCTCTAAACATTAAGTAACACATTTCTGAGTTTTTGTGATTTTTGATTTTGACCCCTACCGCCCTTGGCCGGTTATCTCTCGAATATTTAACAAGATATCCAAATGCAATTTATTGGCTTTGATACAGAAATGAATGAACTTGTTTTTCCATTTTGATTTTTGAAAGTAACCCTTTTGGTTTTTGATGAATCTTTCCTTAAACATGGAGGGACGTTTCTAGTTTTGCTCAGTATAGTAATTAATATAGATGTGTATAACATATGTATGTACCTTCTTCTGATAAACATGTAAAGCTATGGCTGGGTCAAACATAGCTACACGTTTAAGGTATTTACATCACCGCCTCCACTGATCTTGCCAGTATTTGTAAATTATTTTATTTCAAAATACTTGACATTACGCAAACACGTCTTATTTGGAATTAATAAATCACTGAACTACTTTCGGCAAGGGAGATAATCAATATCACGCGAACTATTTTCATACGAGCCAAGCGGATTGTTCTGTTTATGATTAGGATATATAGTTTTAAGCTATCTCCTGTGATATATAATGATACATTAATTTGTTATGTTATGGGTACTAATACATGTTGTTTCAATAGCGTATCTCTGTAACGGTATTGTTGTAGATGGAGTTGCAAATAATTTAATAATTATTACGTTCAAATGGTGGCGTAATACTGATAGCACTTCTGTATAACTGTGATTGTCATAAATGGCGCAACAGTCGTGAGGTTAAGGTCGCCGACTTAAATGATTTAATTACCGATTCCCGAAAGGGTCGGGGGTTCAAACCTCGACGTGGTATAAAAAAAAATTCTCCATATATATTATTTTTGTGATTTTTTAATATTTTCACAATTTTACGATTTTAATAAAAATACCTATAAATTGATAGAAACTTACCAACAATTAAAGTGTTTGTCTTTAAGTAATATATACACAGACAGTTTGTTACTGATGTTTTTAGTTTAAGTAATATATACACACACAGTTTGTTACTGTTTTTTTAAGTTTGAGGTACTGTCTATACTGTCTATACCATATAATTTTTTTACTGTCCCAAAATCTTTTTTTTTTGGCTGTCACAATTAATTAATTTTCGGACAGCAAACATTTTTTTATGAATTTGAAAAAATTATTGTCCTCCATCTGCTCACAACACTGTTCGAACTGCGCCTGTGGCTACCACGACCAGAATTCACTGGCCGCAAACACAGTAGCCATCGGCGTCTATTTATTAAATTATTATTTTGTATTTTATTTGAATTCCGCGTGAACGCTGCATTTTGTGTCAACACCATTTACAGAAAATATTGGTGATTTTCTAAACGAATATCGGAGAAATGCGGCTATATATTTTGTCAATTTTCAACACCATTTACGGAAAAAAATTACTGATTTTTTAAAACAATATCGGCACAACTAAATACGGTGATAGAATTTTTGTCAACTTTTCGACACCATTTACGGAAAATATTACTGATTTTCTAAAAAAAATATCGGCGAAGGTGTACTGAACTACTCTTTATTTTAAATAAACCAGCCGTCTAATAGATCTGTGATAATCGAGAGTATATCGTTAATTGTCATGTTGTCTCCGACAGTGAGGTGTTGCGGCACACATCAAAACGACACGTCTATTTCAAAACATTGCCTAAGGGTCACAGCTGTGTGGTGTCATCAGATCAACACCTCGTCACACACAACTACGCATTATCGATTTTTTCCCCACACAAAGCGACGTGTATTTACAACTAGATCTGTGTAATGTGTCGGGTGTAGCCAAAGACCATACATAAATTCGTAATTAGTCACAGATGTAGCCTTAAAAATATAATCGATTTCCTTTAAATTTACGTCCGCATGTTGACAGATTTCAGAGCAGACGTCATCGTAATTTGCCGTTATTTATTTCCAAAATTAACCATATATTCTGTAAATGGCGTTGAAAGTTGACAATAAATTAAGACCAGATCAGTACGTTAAATCGCTATCGATGACAACTGACGATCCGATGAGAGAGTAATACCGTTTAAGCGTATCCAATGTTAAATATACATCGTTATTTTTTTATGACTTTCGTATTTTTGTTTTTACTGAGAAATTCAAACCGTTTCCAATTATTGGGGAACATAATATCATGATTAGCACATCGTTTCACTAAGCGGGGGATACTCAGGAAATGGGATCACAAGGTCTATTGTTTACACTGGATTAATGGCGGCCTCCATGAGGTCTCAGGTAAATCTTATTTTTCAATAATACGACTGTGGTTTCTTCCTTTTAGTGATAACCATGTTCCAGCCGTTAACACTTATTTAGGAACATTACTTAATATGTAGTTAGTCTGAACATTCTGCAGAGAAATCTGAATTGGACGGAATCGAGCGTTGTTTAAACTTAGTCCGGTTCATATGCACAGGTCAAAGTATGAACTGAAAATGGCGCTTTGTGTGACAGAAATCCGTACGCGGACGAATAAAATATAAATATCACATACAGCGAAACAGCGGTAGCATCTACTGTTTTAATAATATGCATACATATTGTAATTAATGTTTAATAGTGATATACTTATGAATAATATACGATACTATGGTTTATACTCCAGCACTATGTTTTTTGGCTGTGTGATTTGCCTCAATATAAACTGGATTAATTAATACTTATATTCATGCGCTTCATGACAACATCATTACATTTAAAATATACAAATATTACTTAAAGGGTACCGATATGATAATATAATATAAATATTGAAAATACATATTACAATCGCTTACAACATAAGTTATTGATTGAAAATAGTCACTGCATCGTGACCTATTTGACCGCATTACCTATTGCGCGGCAACCTCACCAAACCCGCTGTTTACATAGGTAACCGTGGGTTTGGTGAGGTAGGCTCGCTAATACAATGTTTGCGTAATGTGGGGCGTACCTGGAACTGAAAGTCCGATTCGGTACTGAGGTGTCCCGTGAAAAATATTCCCTGTACCCACTTATTTTCCAAGTGACGCCCCTGTACCAAATCGGACCTTCAGTGCAAGAGACGCCTCAAAACCGAATCGGACTTTCATTATATTCTTCTCGGGACAACTTCAGACTCCTGTGTAAAATTGTGTTCACCATCCACCAGTGTCCCAGTTGTCTGGAAATGTAATTTAGGTTCCGCATAAATAGACAATAGTAGGTTAATGCCGTGAATGGGAAAACATATCTGGCAAAGCTTAGGAAACGAGATGGGCGAGGCTCTGCCGAGCCCATCCCGTTTCCGTGCCGCGCCAGATATGTTTTCCCATTCACGATACTAACATACTATTCTATTTATCCCGTCAACACTACAAATAGCTTTAAAATGCAAATGCAAAAAATAAACCCCAGCAGCTTCCTCAAAATCGCAGAATCGACTAGTATGACAACCACACATATCCATACGCAGTGATTAGGTCGTATTGACAGGACATCAAAAAATGTTTCGTACTTTTATCAGGTAACGAGCTTTGCATTGGCTGAATACTTACTGACTGCTAACATATTGCTGCATCAGTCAATGACCTGATACGAATATCCGGGTTACAACAAATTGAAAACTAACGTTTCATTGGTCGATCGGCGTCACATGACATTACCGAATAACGTCACGGTAACAAGTCCGCGTTCTTCTGAAGGAAAACAATGTCATAATTATGTATCATGCCATAGCCTAAAACGTTACCTGATAAATATAATACCATGCTAGTGTACTTTGATATCAAGATGATCAGGCTCTGATCGCAAACGGTAGGATTTCATCGACGAGCCTCTGAATTCCTACTAGCCTGGTATACTCTATGTATGTTATGACTAACACAGTGTATTTGATTATAATTCCAGCACAAAAATATTTACACAATTCCCTAACATTTGATTGGCACGTAGCAAGTCTCTGTCAAAAATGTATATCCCAGTAAACTCCCACGCCGAACTACTTTCTACAGGTGCGCTGTCAGTGCTGTCAATGTAAACAAATGGCTGCCGTCTGTCAAAATAAACACATTTTCTTAATGAATTTATTTCAAATGCTGGAATTATAAGGAATGAATGGCATTTTTGTGGAATTTATCGGGGATATAAACTTGGAAAAGTCGCGGGAATACTGGACGAGGCCTTCCGGCCTTCGTCCAGTATTCCCGCGACTTTTCCAATTGTATACCCCGATAAATTCCACAAAAAGGCCATTCATTCCTGCATTTTTGTGGAATTTATCGGGGATATAAACTTGGAAAAGTCGCGGGAATACTGGACGAGGCCTTCCGGCCTTCGTCCAGTATTCCCGCGACTTTTCCAATTGTATACCCCGATAAATTCCACAAAAAGGCCATTCATTCCTATAATAAATAAAATATAACATTACAATAAACGCACATCATACCACAGGTTGAAATAACGGACCGAGGTATATAAATACATTACATATACCTAAAAGCATTTTATTAATGCTTTTTGGTATTTAATGTATTTATAGACCTCGGTCCGTTACTTCAACCTGTACATAATACATGTTACATACTGTGTTTTGTGGTCAATTAATGCACATCCGCCTGCGTTAAGCTTGCCAATATGTCAACGTTTATATACCATATATTGGCAAACCCAACTTGCAATCAATCAGTTTGATTAGCTCAGCCAATCAAACTGATTGATTGATTCAGCCAATAATGATGCTTGATGTCAAGCACACTATTCATTACGCAAACATTGTATTAGCGAGCCTACCTCACCAAACCCACGGTTACCTATGTAAACAGCGGGTTTGGTGAGGTTGCCGCGCAATAGGTAATGCGGTCAAATAGGTCACGATGCAGTGACTATTTTCAATCAATAACTTATGTTGTAAGCGATTGTAATATGTATTTTCAATATTTATATTATTAAAATGTATCATATCGGTACCCCTTTAAGTAATATTTGTATATTTTAAATGTAATGATGTTGTCATGAAGCGCATGAATATAAGTATTAATTAATCCAGTTTATATTGAGGCAAATCACACAGCCAAAAAACATAGTGCTGGAGTATAAACCATAGTATCGTATATTATTCATAAGTATATCACTATTAAACATTAATTACAATATGTATGCATATTATTAAAACAGTAGATGCTACCGCTGTTTCGCTGTATGTGATATTTATATTTTATTCGTCCGCGTACGGATTTCTGTCACACAAAGCGCCATTTTCAGTTCATACTTTGACCTGTGCATATGAACCGGACTAAGTTTAAACAACGCTCGATTCCGTCCAATTCAGATTTCTCTGCAGAATGTTCAGACTAACTACATATTAAGTAATGTTCCTAAATAAGTGTTAACGGCTGGAACATGGTTATCACTAAAAGGAAGAAACCACAGTCGTATTATTGAAAAATAAGATTTACCTGAGACCTCATGGAGGCCGCCATTAATCCAGTGTAAACAATAGACCTTGTGATCCCATTTCCTGAGTATCCCCCGCTTAGTGAAACGATGTGCTAATCATGATATTATGTTCCCCAATAATTGGAAACGGTTTGAATTTCTCAGTAAAAACTACGAAAGTCATAAAAAAATAACGATGTATATTTAACATTGGATACGCTTAAACGGTATTACTCTCTCATCGGATCGTCAGTTGTCATCGATAGCGATTTAACGTACTGATCTGGTCTTAATTTATTGTCAACTTTCAACGCCATTTACAGAATATATGGTTAATTTTGGAAATAAATAACGGCAAATTACGATGACGTCTGCTCTGAAATATCTGTCAACATGCGGACGTAATTTAAGGAAATCGATTATATTTTAAGGCTACATCTGTGACTAATTACGAATTTATGTATGGTCTTTGGCTACACCCGACACATTACAGATCTAGTTGTAAATACACGTCGCTTTGTGTGGGGAAAAAATCGATAATGCGTAGTTGTGTGTGACGAGGTGTTGATCTGATGACACCACACAGCTGTGACCCTTAGGCAATGTTTTGAAATAGACGTGTCGTTTTGATGTGTGCCGCAACACCTCACTGTCGGAGACAACATGACAATTAAAACGATATACTCTCGATTATACACAGATCTATTAGACGGCTGGTTATTTAAAATAAAGAGTAGTTCAGTACACCTTCGCCGATATTTTTTTTAGAAAATCAGTAATATTTTCCGTAAATGGTGTCGAAAAGTTGACAAAAATTCTATCACCGTATTTAGTTGTGCCGATATTGTTTTAAAAAATCAGTAATTTTTTTCCGTAAATGGTGTTGAAAATTGACAAAATATATAGCCGCATTTCTCCGATATTCGTTTAGAAAATCACCAATATTTTCTGTAAATGGTGTTGACACAAAATGCAGCGTTCACGCGGAATTCAAATAAAATACAAAATAATAATAATTTAATAAATAGACGCCGATGGCTACTGTGTTTGCGGCCAGTGAATTCTGGTCGTGGTAGCCACAGGCGCAGTTCGAACAGTGTTGTGAGCAGATGGAGGACAATAATTTTTTCAAATTCATAAAAAAATGTTTGCTGTCCGAAAATTAATTAATTGTGACAGCCAAAAAAAAAAGATTTTGGGACAGTAAAAAATTATATGGTATAGACAGTATAGACAGTACCTCAAACTTAAAAAAACAGTAACAAACTGTGTGTGTATATATTACTTAAACTAAAAACATCAGTAACAAACTGTCTGTGTATATATTACTTAAAGACAAACACTTTAATTGTTGGTAAGTTTCTATCAATTTATAGGTATTTTTATTAAAATCGTAAAATTGTGAAAATATTAAAAAATATTAAAATCACAAAAATAATACATATGGAGAATTTTTTTTTATACCACGTCGAGGTTTGAACCCCCGACCCTTTCGGGAATCGGTAATTAAATCATTTAAGTCGGCGACCTTAACCTCACGACTGTTGCGCCATTTATGGACAATCACAGTTATACAGAAGTGCTATCAGTATTACGCCACCATTTGAACGTAATAATTATTAAATTATTTGCAACTCCATCTACAACAATACCGTTACAGAGATACGCTATTGAAACAACATGTATTAGTACCCATAACATAACAAATTAATGTATCATTATATATCACAGGAGATAGCTTAAAACTATATATCCTAATCATAAACAGAACAATCCGCTTGGCTCGTATGAAAATAGTTCGCGTGATATTGATTATCTCCCTTGCCGAAAGTAGTTCAGTGATTTATTAATTCCAAATAAGACGTGTTTGCGTAATGCAGTACAGAATCGGACGTTCAGTAAACGTTCCCAGCACGTCTAAGGACGTTTGTGCATTTATATAAGGAAAATATAAACGACCCGTTCTCAAATGACGGATGGCGAAAATAAAACAAAAATAAAATAATTTGGGAATATTGTATAAAATCTAATGCCCTATTTGGAAAGGCTTATTTAGAACATACGGTACCAATATATGGCACATTGTTAAAAACTGGCGGCCATCTTGGATTTATGCATTTCTACAAAAATGCTCAAGGTTTTGCGAGGGGCACTCAACGGATTCGGATTCAGCGCATGAAAGACATATATAGGAACTGCAAAAAAACGTTATATATTTTCTCATATTTTTTCGTTATTAGATGAAATGCTAAAAACAATATAAAACCTATAGGCATATATTTTGGCCTAAATGGCTGTTACTGTAGACATGGGGCCTATGGGTTTTTCGACCACTGTAGATCCAGATCAGTCAAAGTGTCCACACCGTCTGATCGGGATCTGCACCGTTCGCCATTCCATCAATGAAACACCAGTCATCTTTCTAACAAGCAGATCGTTCTCTGTAGCGACACCTGTAGCTTATTTCATCAAAATTGCAAAGTATACTTTGAGGGAGAAATTTTCAATTTTCAATTTATTATTTTTTATTATACTGAATTTATTACATTATCACAGCCATTTTGGCTGTGATAATGAAATAAATTCAGTATAATAATTCTGCAAACTTTTAATCATCAAATATATGCAGTCGTTAGATCTATATGAAATAATGCATTTCAGGAAAAATAAATGATTACTCCCTCAAAGTATAATTTGCTAGAAAAGTATACTTTGCAATGTTGGTGAAATCGGCTACTGGGCACATGGCAAGATTATATATGTAAATATTTACACTGTCCATAAATTCACAATGTAATACAAATCATAGTACTCTATATAGAGTAATACATTTAAAGCAAATGAGGCGGCTACAGAAAGCATGCTGGGTGATCGGTACAGCTTCAATTAATGTTTCTTAGCTTATGCAATAAATATAATGTAACATTTGTTGATTTAATACAATATTTATTAAACGCATTGAATGATTTCATAAGAAACCCGACATAGCCTCTGTTCTTATGAAATCAGTAAACTCGCTTGATACACATGACATTAAATCATCACTCATGCAAGCTCCTGTATATATTAACCAAGTGCACTACATTACATTACATTGTTTGATGTCATTAAAAGTAGATGCCCACTCAGTAGGTTATACTATAGGGAGACAGATAGTTTTGTATATTCTGTAGGTATGACATTTTCTGGCAAATTAAGCATTCATTCACAATTACCCCACGTATTGATTGACATTATTATACATTATATAGCAGACGTAAATTTCCACACTGATATCAGGGGCGATAGCCATGTTTCCTTAACATGTTTACGGACATTACTAGTTATTCTCTGTATTTATTTTTTGATGTGCAACGATCATACTTTATAATCTGTCGAAAATATTATTTGTTCAGGTGACGCATTTAATTAGGCCTACAGAAATAATTAATTGTTTCGGGTAACGCCTCGAAAAAAGGTAGGGTAGGGGCATTTTACTTTTTTTATATTTTATTTTTAATCTATTTGTTGTTTTTTTAGTAACTTATATAGCATAAAACGTGACTAATTTTAATTTGTTTCGCCGTCTAAAAAGATGTAGGGTCGGTGTTTTATCAATAAAATTGTCAGGTAGGGTCGGGTTACTCAGATACAAACACTTTTTTTTAGGCCTTAGTATAATTAATTAAAAAATATCATGCCTCATTTACATATGAAAATAGCCCGATACCACCGCGAGTCACTATCAGTAAAATAAATATTACTAAATGATTATATCAGTATAGCGGGCAATCATAATGTTTATAACTGGTGGAATAATGACACAATTATACACTTATTTAATTCCTATAAAGTACAGTTTGTGCCTACTGAGTGGGCATGTACCTTTAATATACATGACGTTGTCATGTCAGATTATAAAGTAAATTGATCATAAAATAAATACAGAGAATGAACAGTAATGTCCATTAACATTTTAAGGAAACACGGTTATCGCCCCTGATATCAGTGTGGAAATTTACGTCTCATATAAAATGTATAATAATTCCTATCAATACGTGGGGTAATGGTGAATGAAGGTTTCATTTTGCCAGAAAATGTCATATCTACATATTTAAATCCTATAAAGAACATTTAAATGTTGTGCCTGCTGAGAGGGCATGTACCTTTAAGCTCTCAGTTCGGTTTCATATATCTCATGATCACATTATACAAAAATACAATTTGACCTCCATTTGAGACCATGGGTCTCGCCCATTTTTTTGGGTCATCATTGAAAATCTTGAAAGATCATACAGCATCGATCGTATGTACAAAGGTTCGTCGAAATCATCCTGTTGGTACGTATGAAAACGTCGTTTGGAAGATTTAAAATTGACCTACTTGTCCATGGCGGCCATTTTGGATTTCATAATTCAACAATGTAACTCCATTTTAACAAATGTGTAAGGGCTTCATCTAAGGACCAAGCCTGTGAAGTTTCGAGACTATATGCCAAACAGTTCGCGAGAAGATGTTTACAAATGTCAACGACGACGGACGAAAGGCGGTTAGATATGATATGGTATTGTGAATCTACACAATCAAGTTGGTGTCATGTTGCCCGTCTGCATCTATATTCAGTCAAGTTGGTGTCTATATTCACCAGAGAGACGGGCAATAATATGATACCATACTGACTGTGTAGAATCACAATATTAACGTATTATGTCATACCGCAGATTCTTTATATTTCTCCAGAATTTAGTTATGTATGTATATTGGTACAGTACTTGTATAACGTCGTAGAAAAATGGCACCAAACGGCATGACGTCATGAAGTTTATCTGTGGTATGACAATAGCTCACATTTACAGAGCCCCGCAGGTGACGTACACTTATTTTTTCTATTAATTCGTTCCCACGAAATAAGAATTTGTTCCCTCAATTTAATAATTCGTTCCCACGAATTAACAATTCGCTCCCACGAATAGACAATCCGTTCCCTCAATTTAACAATTTGTTCCCATGAAATAACAATGGGAACGAATTGTTAATTCGTGGGAACGAATCGTTAATTCGAGGGAACAAATTGTTAAATTGAGGGAACGAATTGTTAAATTGCGGGAACGAAGTGTAATTTCGTGGGAACGAATTGTTATATCGTGGGAAAGAATTAACGAATTGTTAAATTGAGGGAAAAAATTGTTATTTCGTGGGAGCAAATTAATAAAAAAAATCCATGTTCCTTGCGGTGCTCCGTACACATTAACTTTGCACAAGTCAGCTAAATGTGAACATTTCACCTCTATAAAGAAGAAACAAGCAGCAATTTAAGAAGCATAGCAATGACTAGCTACACTAATTTGCCTCTGATATGTTATCTATGGCTACAATTTGACGCATTAAAAAAATGTGAGCAACCGAAGTGCATACCAAACCTGTTGTATGTTGGTCACAATTTAGTAAACTGTATATTTTATACATTTATACACATAATCTTTGATATAGAACTAGTAAATTACCAACAATAATAGAACAGGCAAATCATTTTCCCATGGAAGCCATATTTTCTCTAGTTGTTGTTCAACATTCAACATAACGAAATGAAGCTTTCAAATTTACAAGATATACATGCTTGCATATGTCAGATAAACACCGTGACACGGTAAAATAACCAATGTATGCATGTGTATGTTCTTTATTAATAATGTATTGATACAGCTTGGGCAGTTTTATATCGCTAACATATCAAACACGCCGGATAACCGATTGCAAAAATCACTCTTCCATGTGTTACATTAAATAGATGGGTTTAAATTGCTACCGCTACCCACGCGAGAGGTATTTTGTTTTTAAGTAATGCCATAACAATAGTTGGAGAAGCTGGTGTGCGATGAGACCATGTAACGGTCATGCCATGGTCAATTAAAGGGGGATGACGTCATATTGGCTACTGCAGTATACAGGAAATGAAGTCACAGTGGTTAGTGCAGCACATAGGCAATGATGTCACAATGGCTACTGCAGGTGGGTGATGACGTCACAATGGTTACTGCAGCATACGCGCGATGACATCATAATGGTCACTGCAGCATACGAGCGATGACGTCACAATGGTTACTGCAGCTGACGGGCGATGACGTCACAATGGCTACTGCAGTGGAATGGCTCCATAGTTTACCAAGAGCCTCTCTACATGAACCCATTTCTCCTGAAATCAGAGGATCATGTGACGATGATAACAAACCGGCCATGAGACCACCTTTAAAGGAGTTGCTTGACAATCGAAGCCCCAAGACACCTTAGAAAATATGCAAATTGACAAATTATACGAAATAAACAATTAGTATTTCAATTGATGGTTGGAACAGAACAAAAGCCTATGGAAAATGTGTTTTATTGTAACTTTTGAAAGTGAAAGTAGAATCTCTGTTGAATGTATGACGTCAGACAGTACTGAGGCATATCGTGTCCGTGTCGTTTCCGTAGATACCGTCACGTGAGTTGTGATGTCTCGGTTCTAAAATTAGGTAAGTCTGTATACGGATAGGCCCGAGTCTCGCGGCTGCCATTGTCACCTGTAAGTGTCCTACCTTGAGTTTGTCCATGTGTGTGTCGGCAACTCCGCCCAGCTTTTGTGGGTTGGTGTTGAAGGCGTTTTGTATTATCTTGAACGCGCCAACCTGCATATTGGCTTGCTGGAAAGCTACGTCTGCACCCTGAAGATAGCACCAGTTAAAGTGAAGGTAAATGGAATAATTAAATTTAATTAATTGTGTACACCGATAGATAATAACAATACAAACCACACACAGAATAACCCATCCAAAAATATAACCCAATCAAAAGTTATTCAAGTTTTCATAACTACATTTTATGCAAATTCAGAGGATTCGGAACTGGGGCGGCAGGGGCGGCGACCGCCGCCCTAATATTTGGACCAATTTAAAAAAATTCACGTGATCGTGATTGGGTAAACAAACACCCCGTGTAATGTAGTGAGTATCATGGTGATAAAATGTTAATTCGATTATGTAATTTCTAATATAAAATATTGACTTTACCGAGCGCGGGAAGAGTGCCATTCCTGACAAATGACTGTAATATGTTGTTTGTTTATGTTTTTGTAATACATGTACAGTACATACTAAACCAGATTACACACATGCAAAATGATATAGTATAGGTATACTATTGGTATTTGCATTTTAAACACTTCCAAATATGTATAGATGTTGAAATATCATACAAATCAGACAAACCTTTTTAATAATTGTAATAAATTTACGATTGAATTACCCATTTTTACCAGTGTTTTTGCTACAAAAATGTGTATGAGATACCTACTAATGCTGTCTCTTAAATGCATCAGAATGCAGGAAATGCCATCTAGAATTTTAAAAAAATCCGGGGGGCATACACCCGGACCCCCCCCCCCCCACCCCCCCCCCACTAGTACTACATCGCTTCACTCGGGTCGACTGCCGCCTCACCAATATTAATTTGCTTCCGAAGCCTCTGAGTGAAATTTAGGCATTTTTTCCCAACCAAGTTGTGAAAAATTGTAAGTTTTTTTCATAGATAATGTGAAAAAATTTAATTAGACTTGACAGTAATCAAAAAACACAATTGTGCATTTGTGTTATCATAGTGATAAGTGCATATTTCACCTAATTAAAAGTTTAAAACCTTTATAACTTTTTTAATAATTTTTAATTTTTGCGTGCGGTTTTCACTGAACAACCAGTTCATATTATCAAACTATAATTTAAGAAATATCACACGTTAGTTTATTGCTATAGAGGTTATTTGATTTGTATGTGGATATACATGTATGTGTGCACGAATTCCGCAGCGTACGATGTTGCTTTAATATAACTCAGTATTGGATCACGTGGTTTCCGAACTTTGCCAAACGACGTTTTCCGACGTAATCTTCAAATGACGCCATTTTTTTCTGTAAATTTTCTTTCATATGATTTTCTTGTTTGATGATACATTGTATATTGCGCATCAAGCTATAATCTACTGTAAACATACATATCTAAACAAAAACATGACGTACCGCCGTTCGGATACCACACCCTGTAACGTATGTACACACACTGGTTAGGCCGAACGCTTGGTCGACAGATGCAATGAATATCCGTACGTTTTGGCACGCGCGGTAGTCAGATAAAATGGCCGAAAAGGAAGCAGTTTTTCAGGTAAGCGTTGTATTTATTTTTATATTTATGATATATAAACGAATTCAGCCTCATGGACAATGCCTATTGACATGCAACGCATATGCTACTGATGCAGTATCAAATGAACGAATAATATGTCTTTCGGCAAAAATCTATGTTTATTTTCCAAACAATGTCATTCTTATCCGACGTTCGTGCTGTCAGATGCGTATTATTGGAAATAGTCCACGTTTATGTGTCAATTTTGCGGGTTGGATGTCAATCGGCATTGCCAATCGTTGCAGTAAAAAAATGTAAATATTCTGCATGCAATGTGTTGTTGTGTCGGCAGGTGTCTCAAATTGTATTTCTCTACATATTCAATGATTTTCAATGCCGGGGGTCACACATGCGTTCGATAAATGGGCATACAGGGCCATTTTGTGCCACTTTGAAAAAAAAGTCCACGTTTTGTTGTTGACAACCCAAACTTTGCTTTGCATTTCTCCATCAATTCCACTTACACATCTTCAAAAGCAGTATTTGCAGACGGCGGATATTTGGGGGCATTCCGTAAGACCAATCATGAGGCTGAATTCGTTTATATATCATAAATATAAATATAAATACAACGCTTACCTCAAAAACTGCTTCCTTTTCGGCCATTTTATCTGACTACCGCGCGTTCCAAAACGTACGGATATTCGTTGCATCTGTCGACCAAGCGTTCGGCCTGACCAGTGTGGTACACTGCATCCAGTATTACCTGCAGGGCATCTATGACGGCATCCATCGCTTGTAGTGACGTGTGCAGGGAAGTGGTGACGTCACCGAGACTGTTCGCAGCGTTCTCCAACTCGACTAGATATGAGAAAAGCCATGTATGGTGGCATTTATTATACTCTTGCGAATTATTTGCACGGGTTTCGCTGTGAGAGAAACCCCGTAATCATCTCCATACAAATAATACACAGTGAAGAGAAAGCCCGTAATTGCGCGCGTGTTTTCTTGGAAACCACAAGATACCATGCAAAATGTTTAATTTTTATTACAGTTAAAATAAAGTTATTTGAAATCTTGAAGAGGATCTCGAATAATCTACAATGTTAGTGTGAGTGAACACATTCCAAACACGCACTCAAATATATCTAGTTCATACTTCTAATTAATTTGGAGTTCGAAAAGTTTACATGACGTCACATTTGGCGTCACACAACGTGACGTCGAAAAGCGGGAACACGTCATTGTATATAACTATTCATGCGCACAGCACATTTCATTGATTGTAATCTCACAAATATCGGCCGTGGAAGTGTAATAAATAGGATATTCCATTGTACAATGTATAATGTTTGAATAGCTTGAAATAATACACTCGTGCACGTCGGCTTCGATACTTTGAATAGTGGGAAATAATACACTCGTGCACGTCGGCTTCGACACTTAGAATAGTGGGAAATAATACAAAAGTGTACGTCGGCTTCGACACTTTGAACAGTGGGAAATACTACACGAATGTACGTCGGCTTCCGCGTAAACAATGAGTACCATTATTCAAAATGTACAATCGAATATCATCTATATATTTGCCATCGAGATGTCTAGATGTTGACATAATTTATCCAAATGACATGTTTCCTGATAGATAGAATACCATGTCTTTTGATATCAAAGGGGGCCCTCTGAAGGTTTCCGAAGCCTGATAAAGTTGACAAAAAATGAAATAGCCTAGTAGTATATTTATCAGGTACGTATAATGATACAGAATGAGCAAATATGACGCGGAATTGATAAGGTTGCGTCATTACATATACGCCATTTCCTAGCGTCGTGTGGCATCGTTCGATCAGCGAAACGTCATATCAGCTTGAGTAGTTTTTTTAAAGGTACATGCCCACTCAATAGACACATCATCTGAGACATTTTATGGCAAAATAAACATTCATTCACCATTACCGCACGTAATGATTGGCATTATTATACATTTTATATCGGACATAAATATCCACAATGATATCAGGGGCGATAACAGTGTTTCCTTAAAATGTTAACGGACATTACTATTTGTTCTCTGTATTTAATTTTTGATGTGCAATGATCATACTTTATAATCTGTCGAAAATATTATTTTTTCAGGTGACACATTTAATTAGTACAAATAATTAAAATATATCATGTCTCATTTGCATATGAAAATAGCCTGATACCACCGCGCGTCACTATCAGTAAAATAAATAAAATAAAAAATCAGAGCAGACCGTGGCCGAGGGGTAAACACCGTCGGACTGCCACGCTGGCGACCCGGGTTCAATTCAGCGTTCAGTACCTAGTCGTCAGTATTTCTGAGATACTTTGTATTTCCTGCTCCTAGTCCTTTAAACGACGGCCCCGTGTATCATATTTGAAGGAGAGTCGGTGCACGTTAAAGAACCAGAGGGGAATATTCTAATAAAAGCTAGAGCCCCCTGGGGCCGGTTTCCTCTGTATCCACCTCCTTCCTTCCTCATCCTTCTTGGGAGACGACATGCAAGTTCACCTTAAAAAAAACTACTCAAGCTGATATGACGTTTCGTTGATCGAACGATGCCAGTGCGATCGTTAAATCCAAGCATTTACATTTACAGTAAAATAAATATTACTAAATGATTATATATGTATAACGGGCACTCGTATTTGTTTAGAACTGGTGGAATGGTGACACAATTATACACTTATTTAATTCCTATAAAGAACATGTTGTGCCTACTGAGCATGCTGAGTGAGCATGTACCTTTAATGTATTAAGACCAGGATGCGCACATCTAGTCAATACATGATACAACGTGTTATCAGTCAGTATGAATTCGACCAATACAAAGCCGGTACACCTGATAAAGTGAAACCGCATTAAATACCTGAACGTGTCCTTAATGTAGACACCTCCGACTGCATGCTGGCCTTCTGATTGGACAGGCCCTGACTCTGTGTTCTCATCGCCCCCGCCTGTTGTCGTTTCTGTCCCGCCTCTTCTCGGAGGCTTCCGGCTTTCCGGGAACAGTCGTCGGCATCATTCACGTTGACACCGGTATACACTCCCGCCACCAGGAGACTAGCGCCACCTGGTGGATACATCGATGGTCTAATAGTATATTTATATGGTATAGGTTCAACCACACACGAATAAATAACTTATTATTCGACTGAACAAGTTGAGTGAGTACGCTAGGGGGAGGGGGTCGTGCCGGGGCGTGCTGAGCAGCTCCCCTATACATTTGGAATCAAATTTACTACTTATTGACGTTATATGTTTCAAACAATTAACAATATAATTATTATATGTGATATTTTGCGACACATGACTCCAATACCAATATAAATGCATTTTACCGTGTAATATGCACCAATAAATGTCTTCCCCGCCCGGTCGTGGCAGTGGGTAAACCACCGGGTTTTAGACACATTAAAGTACTGAGTCTCGGATATGGGCTAATTATAACTGTGAATGCAACTATATCTTACAAGCTGGCATTACTAGTGGTCATTAGTCTATACTAATTATTATCATTGCACAACTAATCAAAGTACTGAAAGTACTGAACTATGTTATCTCCACATAAACTGATCACTTGCGGAACTAGAGACTGAAAGTTGCATATTTTCTCAATCATCATCCAGAGGCAAATGTGATGTGATGGTGTAAACCAATTCCCATTAATACGTTTTAACTAGAACAAATTACTGTTTGAAACTCCCAGACAAAATTGTACTAAACTGGTTGCTAACTGGTCACTGCTACCTAACTGTGAGAACTAAAGATAATAGCTGCTGTATTCATACGCACGAAATGTTTTGATTCATGTTTTCCAGAATTTATGTGATAAACTGAGCCCAAAACTGTGAAAACTATACAGAATAGTATATGTAGAGTTTTAGATAAAATGCAAGACAGATCAAAACGCCATAGGATAAGTTGGGCACTATTTTCTTGGCATACTCGCCATTTAGGCGTAGCACGACAATATGGCTGCCCCTATAGAAATTTGCGTGACATAATATGCTATCTAAAGGGAGATAACATATAATCAAAATACTGAAACTATGTTAGCTCCACAAGATTACCATCAATTATTATTTATTTATATAATGATGTTTAATGGCTTATCATCGGTTATACTTATTTTAGGTCGGTTAACAGGGTCAAATCTCATAATATGAAATAGGCACTACCTATGACGGGCGACGTTAGTGTATGAAACTAAATTTACCAATTGATAGCTTTACCATGATGTTAGTATGCTATAAACGGTACCGTAGTATATTGAATTATTGCAGAGCTACTTCCCGCAACTATTATAATTAAATAGTGTAATTTGCGCACTTCTCTTATTTGAACCAGTGATACAATTTAGATATTTCCTTTTCATATATATAGTACATTAATGGCCTAGACATTATATAAACTGTATTAGTACATAATGGCTAAGCATCTCCAGTGATATTATTCCCAATTTTCACAATCTCAGTCGTCATTCAGCACGACTGTCACTTCGAGAGCTATACACATTTTGCCAATTTTTGGTATAAATTGTGTTAAGCTTTACATTTACTTTTGATTATCCCAGTGCTGTGTCAGAGGTGTTTGTATCTTGGACTACAGCAACAGGTGCACTAGACCCACATTTACAATGTATACATTTTTTCTGGTAGTCGTGTTCCGCAATTATCACGGATCGCTTGACAATGTCTTGTAATGTTAAACTCACATCAGCGAAGCTAAGTGCAACGTGGCGGCTATAGAAATTCTCCAGGTGCGTCCTTCCAGTGATGCTATTATAGTCCAGTTGCCACCCTTATATGTTCTATATGCCACCTTGTTGTCGTGAGAAGTGTATTGTTTTTTCATGGTTTCATACTCACATGGGTCTATAGAAAAAATTTAGCTTGGTTGTCCAAGCGACAACTTTGGGGAACTCCCATAATTTGCATAAATCCAAGATGGCCGCCACGGACGAGGGGAAAATCTAACTTTTTAAGTAGTCAACATAGAAATCACAAGTGATACCTCTTTTCTATATCATTTTGACCTAGAGGAATCGTTTCCTGACGTCAATTTTGTGATTCATGGTCATATTATGGGTCAAAGGTCAAGTTCAAGGTCATTTCGGCCTACAAATGGTAAAACAACATCATAATAATCCGAGTTTCATGATCTTTAAGTGTATTGTAAAGTTTTCCATGGTTCTGTGTAACGTAGTGCACTTTTCAGAGCGATTGGAGGTGAATGTCATACACTTGGGGTGAAGGTCGAGGTCAGTTGGACCCCAAAATCCCTCAAAACATTGAAAATGGCATATTTCAAGGTCATTTTTAGCTGAAAATGTTCGAAATTCGCCTATTTCACCAATATTCAGCCTCATTGATGCGCTTATGATGTGTGTGTTCATCTCTATTACCGGGCGCAGTTTCTGCGGGGCGATCCGTGTAACCACCCTTCCTGCCTTGTGGCTTGAAGGGGTGCGCCGAAAAGTCAGCGGCGGCAAACTCGGAATACAACAACAACAACAACAACAAAAGTTTTTTTCGAACACCAAACTTGAAAAAAACAAGGATGATCTTGAAGTTCTCCACGTTCTAGCGGTAAGTAGAACTCATCAACATGATACAACATAAGTATGTCCAGAATATCGCAAATCTAGTTCTCAATGCTGGTCCCTTGTTCATATATTGTAAATATTTGTGTCATTGGTTTTCGCGTGTTGATATTTTCCACGGAGGGACATTTTATGATGTCCCGGGTAAAGGGTTGGGGGGGAAAACTGAAATGGCTCCGCCCTAGGGGAACCCCTGGCCAATTTTTTTTTAGGGTTGGACTTGGAATATTTTTACTAATTCACTGAAACAATTTTAATTACAAATGTATATGTAAACATTTTATTTTAATTCATTTACATTTTTTCATATCTGTTTTGCTATTTCAGGTATGGCTGACTCGAGAGTGTCTTCTCCCAGTGTGTCACGGAGGTGGATACGATACACAATTCGGTGAGCGTGGGATCAACAGGCTCATCGCCGACTAAATGATATCGTACATCTTGCGGTAATTATAACTTATTATAACATGATACAACATAAGTAGTCCAGAATATCGCAAATCTAGTTCTCAATGCTGGTCCCTTGTTCATATACTATTGTAAATAGTTGTGTCATTGGTGTTCGCGTGTTGATATTTTCCACGGGATGGACATTTTATGATGTCCCGGGTAAAGGGTTGGAGGAAAACTGAAATGGCTCCGCCCTAGGGGAACCCCTGGCCATTTTTTTTTAGTGTTGGTCTTGCAATTATTTTACTAATTAACTGAAACAATTGTAATTACAAATGCATATGTAAACTTTTAATTTTAATTACATTTAAACTTTTCAGAATCTACTGTGAAACGAGTTATTTTCGTTGTCCTTTAATTTTGGGTTCAATGTCATATACATGTACTATCATTCAAGGTCAATATCATCTGGGTCCACAAAAATCCACCTCAAACCTTCAAATGCAGTATACTGTTTTGCTATTTCAGGTATGGCTGACTCGAGATGTCTTCTCCCAGTGTGTCACGGAGGTGGAGACGATACACAATTCGGTGAGCGTGGGATCAACAGGCTCATCGACTCCGCCAAAGCCGTGGAGATGATGAACTGCAGACTAAGCTACAGGACTTATTAATGATGGTGGTGATGCCGCAATCATAGTCTGCCACAAAGGCTGCTACTGTACTTATACATCAAAATTTATTATTGAGAGACGTAAAAAGTCACAGAAAAGAAAGGCTGCAGATGAGGGTGGTAGGGTGACGACTAGATCTCATACTCAGACAACTGGTGTGTTCGATTACAAACGTGATTGTATATTCTGTGGTGATGAATGTTTACCCGTGGATGAGAGACACCAGAGAGATGGGACCGTGTTCGTGAGTGTTTAACAAAAGAACGTTTTGACAAAGAACATAACCCACTCCCAACTTTGCAAGATGTCATCCTTGATGTTGCTGAGCAACGTAATGACGATATCGCTAGAAAGGTCAAGTTGCACATTGCTTTTGTGTATGACCTACCTTCCGCCGAGTGCAAGTACCATGTACGCTGCTATAAACAGTTTCATGAAAATCCCCAAATATGCTGATTTGCCAACTGGTAGTGTAGATGAAAATGCTCTGAAGCAAGTCATTGGGTGCATGAACCATGACAGTTCTAGAATATGGAACAGTGTTGAACTACATTCCCTGTACTCAGATCTAGGTGGCGAGCTCTGTCGACGTGACATGTTTCGAAAGCTGACAGACTGTATGAGCAAAGACGTTATCGTTGTTCGGGTAGACGGATGTGCTTCCATTGTTGGTTACCGTGAGTGCTTTGCTAAATGTCTCAAGGTAGTAAGTGTAAGTGACACAGATGAGGCCAGCATCGATTCCGTGGTGAGGCAGATCAGGAAGGAAGCACGGTCGGTCAAGTACAATAGTGCCAATTACGACCTATCAGAGTTTACAAAGGCCAACACAATCAAGGCGACAAGCTCAACCTTGTTGAAGTTAATTTCGGACCTGGTTTCCGGTGGTGAAGTGACCAAGAAATCTCTTAGTCTGAGCCAGTCAATTCAGAGTCACGTTACAGGTACCATGAAAATCAGACAACATTAGGACTGGCCGTCAAAACTTGCAGCACCGACATGGCAGTTTCCGAACTTCTCAGGCTCCTCCATGAACACGGTTTCACAACCTCATCATACGACGAGGTCCTCAGATTCCGAAAATCGGCCGCTCACTTTCTGTGTGGACAATGCACAGCTTCTCCACCGGTTCATGGGGTTGTGTAGAACTGTCGGCGTTATCTTCGCATGGTTTGACAATCTCGATCTCCAGGTGTTCACGCCCAATGGTCGACGTACTACCCATGTCCTCTCACATGAATTCCAGCAACCTCATCCCGCAGGTATAGACATTTCTTACAACCAGTATATCGCCCTTGAAATTTCACAAGTTACTTTCATTGAAACCACTTAATGTTCGCTACATTATATTTGGCGAACCCAAACCAAAATACTAGCTTGCGACTACCTTGCCGCGCGTTTCAACTGCGCGCTTGCAGCAAGCTTACCGCAAGCTAGTATTCTTAGCTTGCTGCAAACTTGCTGCAAGGCAAGCTTGCTGCAAGCTTACAGAATAAGCTTGCGATTTCTGTTTGGGAAGTTTATCGTTTTGACGTCACGTTGCTCAGTTGTACCACATGCTCATAAATCAAAATGTAAAGTAGATAAAATGCAGAGTATTAACATAAAAATTGATTGTGCATCGTATAAGTCAGTTCAACATTAGTAACAAACCTACCCAATGCATTCGTTTGTGGGTCCTATCCAGACAGAAGAGGACACATATAGCATGTTCAAAATTAGTATCTAGACCAACAATAAGTGTGTAATGATCAATAGCAGAGGACTGGCCGATACAGCCAATGCTGGTATAGAAGCCTAATCTTATGGGTCACGACCCACGTTTTAAGCAATGCTTGTGGTTTAATTACAGGTATTCTGGAGTATGGCCGTGCTCAGCCAGGGAAGAGCAGTCTCATCATTCCCAGACTCTCTAAGAAAGCCGCCCAGTCTAGGACCAGCAGCAGTTCGTCGGGCAGCCTTCCTCTGCAGCACTACACCGGGCCGACCAAGGTGAAACCTCCAGCTGTATATGTCACCTCTGGCATCTCCTATGAAGAAGCTTCTGATCGGCAGGCGAGTCTAACTACTGCGCAAGAGAAGGACATGAAGTGGCTAAACACGCTCAACACAAACGAGAACGCGATGGAGTGGGTGGATTCAATAATCAGGAGGCACGTTATGATCCAGCTCAGATGAAGCCAGCGAGTACCTACATGTTCGGACCCCTTATCGACGCCAAAGCCTCTCACCCGGACACAGTGCTGACTTCGCTGCAGTACCTTGAGACGTCATTGGCTGACATGGGGATGTCATATGTCCACATCTCCGTCGACATGCAGCTGTACATGGTGGCCTGCCAAATCAAGTGGAATGACATTGATCGCTTCAAAAACATCATCCTCAGGCCAGGAATCATGCACACCGTGCAGTCCTTCTGTGGCTGCATCGGCAAACTCATGTGCGGTTCAGGTGTTGAGCCTCTCATCAGTTCAGCGTTCGGAGGGATAGCGGGAATCATGAGCGGCAAGTCTTGGGTTCGGGCCATGCGAGCGTTTCCGGATGGTTTCGACTACTCTTCTGAGCTACTCCCTCACCACTGGTCCCAAGACATTTCAGGACATGGACGACTACCTAGAGACATGTCGGCAACATCCAACTGGCAGGCACTGGGTCGATAACCTGATCAAGCCTACTCTGCTCGTCCATCAGCTGATTCGTAGCGAGAGAGAAGGAAATTTCCTGCTGCAGCAGCTCACGCTCGAGCGTATGCTCCCCTACTTCTTCGCTGCTGGCCACCACCACTACGCCCGCTATATCACCCAGCACGTTCTCGAGATGCGCCACCTGCTGCCACCCGTAGCCAAGACGGAGCTCATGTCAGGTGCCTTCGTGTGTCGTCACCTGGAGGGCAGCTGGAAATGGCGTGAGCTCTGACCAGTTCGGGGAACAAACTGCCATTCGAATCGGCAAGGGAGGGGCCTCAAGGGTATGACCCTTTCTCCAGAGATGGTCGCAGAGTGGATTGACTCGTTTCCTGTCACCGCCTACATCTCAGACACCATGGAACACGTCTATCCTGATCCCCCAGTCAAGGAGAGCGAAGCTAGTAATACAAAAAGTGGACCACGTCACAAGGAGGAGGGGAAGAAGAGGAGAGAGATGGATGCAGATGACCGACGTCGAATCGCGATCGAGCTGTCCAAAATGTCTCATCCGCTGGAGAATAAGTCGCCACACCTCTACAACATCGCCAACGGTGGATTTGCTCCTCTTGAAGCCGAGGTGAATGTTACGCTATCGGTCGACATAGGCGAGAGAATGTCTGCAGAGTTCAGGGCATCTCTCCCCAACGGATTCCATGCAACCATCTCTAGCCCCATCAAGACTATGGAGCACATGAAAAAAGGTT
This sequence comes from Conchocele bisecta, assembly GCA_029237695.1. Lineage (NCBI taxonomy): Eukaryota > Metazoa > Mollusca > Bivalvia > Lucinida > Thyasiridae > Conchocele > Conchocele bisecta. The sequence goes on from CM055272.1 coordinate 21,396,463, forward strand.
GTGAAAGTGGGGATAAGACAATCTACGACCTAGAGACTATCTTCCTCAGACTGTTAACCGTCGGACAGCAACGCAGATAGAGCTAGCACCCATCTTCCAGTACGAGCTGTGCCCCGGTACCCCCACCATCCCTTATTGACGAATAAGGTCGCCTAAGGAAAGGCAGCAAAGCACCACTGGCCCACAAACCCACTCTGCGTGCCGACACTACAACCACCACCAGCTGACGTCACCATTGTCGATGTGAGCCAACTCCTCTACCACATCGTTTGGCCATTCAGAGGAGGACGCGTCCGTCCTCGTGGAGTCCATCAAGACCAGATTGTCCTCTCTAACTGGCGATAAGGTCTTAGTCTTCGACAAATACCACGACGTTTCTGCGAAGGACCATGAGCGGATGCGACGTGCTGGCCTCGGTTCCATCTGCTACGACCTCACCATCAACACACCGCTGCCCAGTCGAGATACCTCATGAGGAATAAGCACAACAAGTTGCAACTATCGAAAGTGCTAAGTAAGTTCAGCTTCGGCGAAGGCGTCACATTGGAGAGCCATACCGATGGTGTGTTCGCTCATGATGAAGCGGACATTACGATCATCTCGTTTCTACTCATGGCTGCCGAGTCCGACGCGCGAGTGATCCGTATCCTCTCAGATGACACTGATGTATTCGTGCTGCTCGTCTACTTTGTGTATGCACACAATATCCAGGCCACAGTTCAGATGGAGCTATGGAATGGAACTGTATGGGATATCAATGCCACCTGTGCCCAACTCGGCCCAAAGTGCCTACAGATCCTGGGAATGCATTACCTTACTGGCTCAGATACCACATCATACCTGTACGGCAAGGGGAAAGTGTCGGCCTTGAAGACGCTGCGAGCTGGAGACTTCCCTGGTCTGTACTCAGCCTTAGGGGAGCTTGATGCAACCAATGCGCAGCTGATGGAAGCTGGCCAGGCATTCTTCGGTGCTCTTTATGGGCAGCGACAGGAAAACCACAATGAGTGAGGCGAGTACCGTCTGTACACAGGGAAATCTGAAAGCTGCTCAAACTCATGTCGCTCCCACCAACTGAGGACAATCTCTTCCTCCACATTTTGCGCGCCCATCTACAGACAATACTTGCTAAATCGGCTGACCAGCAGACTCCACCTGAACTTGACATCACGAAGTATGGGTGGGACATTAAAGACGACATCCCAGCACCAGCAATCTCTGACCAGCCACCAGGACCCAAGGATCTCATGGATGTAGTGCGGTGCGGCTGCAAGGCGGAGGGGAAGGCATGCAGTACAGGAAGTTGCAGCTGTCACCATGGCAAGATCTCATGCACTGTGTGTACTGCGCGTGTACATGCAGTGACGGATGCTTTAACCCATTCAGGAGACTAGTAGCGGAGGATGAAATCGAGGTGGATGATGGGAGACTGGAAGTAGACGAGGAAGTTGACAATACCAGTTCATTTGATTCTTATGATGAATATATAGGATTGCGCAATGCTTGATTTGTTTAATATAACATAACGTTAATGATAAGGGCTACTATGCTAAACTCTACTTGTGCTTTATGGATGCTTGACTTTAGTAATTATCCGTAACAGTACGACCATAAGGCTATTGTTAGTTTTGCCGTCACCCCCAGTGGTGTGGGGTGGATCGCCTGCAGTGCTTGTTCATCCTTTCGGAAATTAAATTTCACCTGGTTCGGCCTTATGGTTTTGTGTCCGTGATAATTGAATCAGTTTATACCCCTTATACGGAATGTGGCTAAGTGATATGGTGTTATAACGGCACATGGCCTCTGGGCATGCTATCGAAAGTCAGGGCTGGTGCAGTGCTGATTTGGCGAATCCCACATGAAGGTGTACGACACACTGGTTGTTATACGGACGTAACTTTCCATTCATCAGTCAATCAATATATCAATCAATCAATATATCAGCCAGTCATACTGAAACACTTGTCAGTCAACTCGGCATCATGAAAAAGTATGAAATAGACTCAAAGTCCTTCAAAATCGGTTAATTATTATCGGATATATGGCATTTTAATGATTTGGTGCACCTTATCATGGTCCAAATTAACGTGACCTTGACCCCTACAACAGGACATTGACCCTGAAATCGCTAGTAAATGTCAATTAATTGATAAAGAGCAATGGCAAATCAGGAGATGGACACTCAAAGTCATTATAATTGGTTCATTAGGGCATTAATCATAATTTTACTATTTTTTGACTGAAAATGACCTTGAACTTGACCTCTGACCTTACATGGTACACCAAATTACAGAACTGACGACAGAAATGGATTCCTCGGGTCAAAATTATATAGAAAAGAGGTATCACATGTGATTCTAAGTTGACTAGTCAAAAAGTTATATTTCACCCTCGTCCGCGGCGGCCATCTTGGATTTATGCAAATTATGGGAGTTCCCCAAAGTTGTCGCTTGGACAACCAAGCTAAATTTTTTCCATAGACCCATGTGAGTATGAAACCATGAAAAAACAATACACTTCTCACAATAACATGGTCCTCAATCTGGCAACTCGACTATTATATTCTCGATCCCTGGTGGTCTTTGAGCTCATTTTAAATATTTTTCGTATTAGTTGTGTCCTTTTTACATCCAACTTCATTTCAGCTGTTGCTAAGTGGTACTTGTGTCATGGACTGTGAATACAGCACATGCCGTGACACAACCGAACAGGCACAATAAAACCGCACTTGCAATGCATACTTGTTTCTGTTAGTCATGTCCACAGAGTAGTATGGATCGCTTGATGATTTCTTGTAAACACAATCACAACAGGTGCGGTGTGTATCTAATGATGTTGAGAGATATATATTGTGCTTCTATCTAATGATGTTGAAAGATAGAGAGAGAAATATTATGGTTTCTATATAATGATGTTGAGAGGGGGGGGGAGAATGAGGAGAGATATAGCAAAGCCAGAAGAGAGACAGACAGAGACAGACAGACAGACAGACAGACAGACACAGACAGACAGGACAGACGACTGACAGACAGACAGACAGAGACAGACAGACAGACAGACAGACAGACAGACAGAGAAGACAGACAGACAGACAGACAGACAGACAGACAGACAGCAGACAGACAGACAGACAGACAGACAGACAGACAGACAGACAGACAGACAGACCAGACCACGACAGACCAGACCAGACACGACCGACCGACCACCGACCGCCCGACCGACCGACCCGACCGACGACGACGACGACGACAGACAGACGACAGAGACAGACAGAAGACAGACACAGACGACAGACAGACAGTCAGACAGACAGACAGACAGACAGACAGCAGACAGACAGACGACAGACAGAGACGACAAGACAGACAGACAGACAGACAGACAGAGACAGACGCAGGCGGGCGCCGCCGGCAGCAGGCAGGCAGGCAGGCAGGCAGGCAGGCAGGCAGAGACAGACAGACAGACAGACAGACAGACAACAGACAGACAGACAGACAGACAGACAGACAGACAGACAGACAGACAGACAGACAGACAGACAGACAGACAGACAGACACAGACAGACAGACAGAACAGACAGACAGCAGACAGACAGACAGACAGACAGACAGACAGACAGACAGACAGACAGACAGACAGACAGACAGACAGACAAGACAGACAGACAGACAGACAGACAGACAGACAGACAGACAGACAGACAGACTGACAGACAGACAGACAGACAGACAGACAGACAGACAGACAGACAGACAGACAGACAGACAGACAGACAGACAGACACAGACAGACAGACAGACAGACAGACAGACAGACAGACAGACAGACAGACTGTTTCTGCCTTCCGTTTCTTTCGCTGCATTCGGCCCATTCGCACTGTTCCGCGGTTTGTCGGCTGCTTGCTAACAGTTTTGGCGCGCAAAATGGCGGATTTTCTTAAAACTCCGCCGTAAATAAAATTGTGTTTCCTCGGATATGATCATGGAAAATGTACCAAGGATTATACCGCGTATTCAGTGGACCTGATTTGGAAAAGGATCTCCAGGGAATAAGACACGGAAGAATAAATCCCCGTCGTCAATATCCAGGGACAAAGCTAGACAGCGTTCTTACCGTGAACGGAACGTAGCCAGCCGCTAGGCTCGGAACATCTACTCCCACGTCCGCTGACAAAGACCAAAGTGAATCCAGCATATTAAATCCGATGACTGATGTTAATTCTTTGGAGTCTACTGAGACAACACAAGCCACGAACCAACCAACCGCAGACTGTGCTGGGCCTGCTATAGAAGAGTGTGTGAAATCCACTGCACATGTAGACAGTGATGACGAAAACGAGTTTGAAGCAGAAATATGTAATAATATTTGTGCAAACTGCTCAAAAGAGTCGACAGCTGAACTGAAAAAGTATTCGAAGTGTAGTGGCTTCAGATACTGCTCAAAGGAGTGCCAGATATTTGACTGGCCCGTCACAAATCTGTCTGCAAACCTTTGCAGACAGAGGAGTGCGCGTAGCTTGTGAAAGTGACCTATGCTGTATATAGCTGTACATAACCGTGTTTCCTGTTGAAACTGTTTTCTATTCTAATTTTCACCAGTAGTAGTATATGGGAGTCGAAATGATACAAGTTTCTATGGAAGCCACTCACTACGCGCGGCGACTCCCACAGGAAACTTGTTGACTCTCAAATACTACTTGAATTTTCCCCCACTGTTATCACGGTATGGATGAGAAGAGTGGGAATTATTTTTCGGCAACCATTATACTTTCTCGACCGTATGAAGAAGTTATCTACGAGATTACACCCTATTAGAGATAAGAATCGCTATGTTATACTCAGTATAATACAGCAATCTGTCATACCTAGCATCAATTTACACCCTATTAGAGATAATAATCCATTGGTTTGCTCAGTATACACAACAATCTGTCATACATTTATTAAAATTAAAATAACAATTTACACTCTATTAGAGATAAGAATCCATTGGTTATACTCAGTATAATGCCTACCATAAAGCAAATGAGAGAGTAAGCTAAGAGTTGGGGGAATTTCTCTAAGAGGTTTGAGACTCAAGAAAGCTATAGCCATTCGCGAGAAGAGGATTCGACGTGGGGTTTTGACCGGACGACTGCATGCCGACCCCGAAAAACGCTCCAAGAAATTGGAGAACGAGACGACGGCCAGTCTGCGTGCCACTGCTTACGCACAGCGTGTAAAAGAAGATCACAGTGCACACAGAAAACCACTATACAAGGCACACTACAATAAGATTTATCAAAGTCTGGTGGAGAGACCTCCTAAGAGTAGGAGCTCGCTCGGCAGAGATTTGGTGGAGGAGGGTCCAAGGATTCTCGCCGAATATGCCGAAGCTAGGGAAACTGTTGATAGGGATAGGAGGAAGATAGTCTGGACTTTCGAGAGGGGGGGTAGACGGGGAGATTGCTAATCGCATAATGAGTGAAATTCGTCCAGAGATGACCACGGCATGTTATCTGAGGTATTCGTGCTCGTTTCGTATTAGGAACATCGAGACCGACGCTACTATGATCTTTCACAAAAACTCCCCGGGTAGTCCGTGGATAAACGAGATCTCCAAAGAAGGAGAGTTGGATGTCCGATAGAGAGAAAGGTCGAATGGACATCGACAAAGACGATAGACCAAACAAAAAATGGACCTTCTTTCGTTGGATATCGATCGAGGTGAAGATGATCATCAACGCTCAACAACTTCTCATGGGAGCGGGAAAACTCCCCGATTGGTTAAAACAGAAAAAGGGAATGTATTCCGTCGACACGTACGATGAATATTTGTGTCTGTTTAGGTGCATAGCCATCCACCGTGGAGGGAGACCCGACGGGTGCTGTAGGAAGGCACGAGCTCTGGCTCACGAATACCTCGGTCACGATAACGGACCGGATAGCAAGGAAATCCCCCTGGACGATATTAGGAAGGTCGAAGAGCACTTCAAGCTGGGCATTCGTGTATACGAGCCCACCGACGACGGAGTGTGGTACCTCATGAAGTCTCCTGCAAACTACGATGCGGTTGGGGAGAAGATCATGACGATATGAATGTTTGGAGGTCACTCGTTCCTCATAACGAACCTCGGCAAGATGAAGAATGAGTACGGATGCACCGGATGTCAACAACGGTTCACAAAGGCGTGTTACATGCACAGGCACGCGACCACCTGCATGGGTGGGAAGACCGTGGTGATATGTCCAGGTAAGAGGGTAGAGATACCGCAGTCGGCCTACGAGAAGGCGTTCTATCCCAAGGGGTCAGCGAGCGCGATGTCGATTCAATGGTTGAGCAGAGAAGAGGAGAGGGTGGGAAAACACATACATCACGCGAGATGCAGTCACGCCGGCGAGAGGTGGGTGGCCGGCGATCCGGTCGACGGCTACGAAATCAAGACCTTGTTTCAGTTTCACGGATGCTACTGGCACGGGTGTCCGACGCATTGCAGGAGAGGTAACACGAGATCGCTGTACAAGAGGACGAACATCCAAGACATCAAGATAAGGAAGGCGGGTTACGAGCTGGTGGCGATGTGGGAGTGCGAGTGGTTGAATGAGGGGAATCCCCACTATCCACCATCGCCGCATGAGGAGGAGGCGTCTCTGTACCCTCACCAGATAGTCTACGACTTCGAGGCGTATCTCGACAAGTCGAAAACCACGCGACTCACCAAAGACCTGACCTTCGAGGTCGAGCACGTTCCTATATCGGTGTCGTTGGAGGATACGATGCACGAAGGGATCACACACATCTGCGAACGAGATCCCGGCACGCTGGTCGAGAAGTTCGTGACCGAGCTGCATAGGAGAGGTAATGACATCAGGGAGGGGGTTAGGAAAAAGTATATGCCGACCGACACAGAGATGCTGTCGAAACCTCAGCAAGAGAAGATCGTCTCGTGGATCGACCAAGTCTCGGTGGTGGGGTTCAACTGCAGCAGGTACGACCTGAACCTCATCAAGCAGTACCTTGTCGAGAAGTTGGCGGCCACCGTGAATAAGGTGATGGTCGGAAAGAGAGCAAGCACGACGATGTTTCTGTTTACCCCGGAGTTTAGATTTCTCGACATCATCCAGTATCTGGGACCCGGTACCACGTACGACTGGTGGGTTAAGGCGTACGACTGTAAAACGGTAAAGTCTCGCTTCCCGTACGAGCGGTTCGATTCCCCAGAAAAAATCGACCATCCGGGGCTGCCCAACTATCCCGAGTGGTACTCGAAGTTGAAGGGTGCGTACATACTGTCGTTATCCGAGTGGAGAAGAGTGCAAGAATGTTTTCCGAGAAAAAGGGATGAAGACGTTCCAGGAATGGTTGCGACACTACAACGACTTGGACGTCGGACCGTTACTGGAGGCACTGACTAAAATGACGGAGTTCTACAGGGGGAGAGGTGTGGACATACTCAAGGAAGCTGTGTCTCTGCCCGGTGTTGCCCTTCAATACCTGCTCCGCGGGTCGATCGATGGGAAGGCGGACACGTCCGAGCTGTGGTCGCCGAAGGATGAGACTTACGCGATGATGAAGGAGGGGTTGGTCGGTGGTCCGTCCATAGTGTTCTCCAGATACGCAGAGGCTGGCAGGTCGACGATCAGGGGCCAGGTAGGGAGTCGGGAGGAGAAGATGTGCAAGGCGGTGCTGGGGTACGACGCCAATGCGCTGTACCTGTCTACCCTGTCGAAAGACATGCCGTGCGGGGAGGAGAAGATATGGACGTGGGACGACCCGGAAAGACAGTCGCATATATACCGTTTCGTGAAGAAGGTCAGGCGTGACGAGTGGTTCGGATTTGCGGAGTTGGATATATAGGTCCCGGAAACGCTGCGAGACAAGTTCTCGGAAATGTCACCATTATTTGTAAACAGAGTTGTCGAGGAAGCAGAAGTCCCGGAACTCATGTTAAACTATTTGATGGACACGGACCGGAAACGACGAGACGTTAAGAAACTTGTTGGAGCCCTAGCCGCCAAGAAGATGATCATATACTCTCCGATGCTAAAGTGGTATCTGGAGCACGGTCTGGAAGTTAAGGCGGTGAATAGGGTGATAGACTACACGCCCGACAAACCGTTCCAATGGTTCGTTAAAGAGGTCACCGCCGCCAGACGGACGGGGACGTCGACAAGAGCAAGGTTGTGTTGGCGGAGATATTCAAACTGGTTGGCAACGCGTGTTGTGGCAAGCTGATAGAGGCACAAGAGAGACACCTGCACACCACATACACGAAAGATGAGAAGACTGTCGACCGGGCACTGAAGTCGGCGTGGTTCGAAGACATGGAGGAGATTGGGGAGGCTTACGAGATATCGAGCAGGAAGACTCGAGTGGTGATCAACATATCGTTTCAGTGTGGCATAGCGGTCTACCAGTTGGCCAAGCTCCGGATGCTGGAGTTCTACTACGACTTCTTGGACAAGTACATGTACGTGGATCGCGGAGATTTCGAACTTATACAGATGGACACTGACAGCATGTACTTCGCCGTGTCGGAGAAGACGCTGGCGAAGGTGGTGAGAAAGAAGATGAAGAGAAAGTTCAACAAGGAGAATGCCGAGTGGTTGGCGTGGTACGCGTGGAGCAACTGAACTCCGGGACTGTTCAAGCTGGAATTCGAGGGGGATAGAGCCATCGCTCTGTGAAGCAAGCGCTACTACGTGGGTGGTGACGGAAGCTCTAAGCACTCGGTCAAGGGGATGTGGGGTGGGGGGTGGGTGGGGGGGGGGGGGGAAGGGGAGGGACATGGCGGAGAACAGGGGATTCCGTATGGTTAACGGTGTGATGAAGGCGTACAATCAGGAAAAGTTGGGGTTGTCGGCGTACTACGGCAAGAGGAGAGTGATGGAAGACGGAGTACACACCGAGCCTATAGGATAGGTAAAAAAATAAAAGGACTCTGAAAAAGGGGAGACAACTGACGGAAAGATTCTGACGAGAGTCCGACTGACTATGACGACGGACGGTCTGGGGGTAGCTGGGTGTCAGAAGGCACCGCAAGAAGTTCTTCGCGAACAAACCCGCACGATGGACCACTGTCGAGGTAGTAGAGATGTCTGACATAAACGTCGTATTCAGATGAGAGACCGCGCCCATGAACTCGCGGCCGTGATCGACCTGGAGAAGATTTGGCCAATTGAGAGAGGACTCCTCTTATATAATCGGGAAAGAGCCTCGGCCACCTCCTTAGACCCTTTCGTGGCCAGCCGCTCAGCCCCCTTATTCGTGAGGGAGAAACAAGAAATCTGCTTGGTGTACTTCGTTCGGCACCGGCACGTCGAATTTCGGCCGCGGAATATTGTGAGGCGCGGGCAAATAGATCTGCCAGATGGCCTGCTTCTTGAGCCATTCATTGGCTGCATTTTCGGAAACCTTGGTCTCCGCCGCGAGGTTCTTGATGGCCACAAGTCCCTTCCAGTAGCCGCGGGGGCTGTAGTATGTGTTCGCTAGCTTGCGCGCTAGGCGAAACGATAGTTTGGTATCAAGCTTGCACGTGTCCATTGTATGCGAGGTATTCTAGAAGGTCGAACAGTCTCCAACATGTCCTCTCCAGATCGTCCGGTAACTGCGTCGTCGATACTAAACCTTTGTTGGAAGTTTCGCTGCAGCTGCCGGTTAAATTCTGAAGGAACTCGGAGGAATCTAACATCCGTTTTGCGAAAAGGGTGGCCGCTTTTTCGTCCTCGCGCCACGTCTCGAAATTATCTTGGACCAGACGGATCAGACCCTTTGCATCAGCTAAACGGTGTTTAGGGGCCGTGTAGCCTACATCGATCAAATTTCTACGCTTGCGCTCCTTATCCACGTCCGAGTTTCCCAGTAAAGGGAATAAATAGTTGCTAACGCCGAACGTCGCAGCGCTCACGATTGCACCACATATCATTATTGCGATCGAAGCCATTATTTCCATATATTAGCAGGTAGAATTCCAGCTTTAGCTAGATAATCTCGGGTCCCAACTGCGGCCGCTACATCTAAGGTCACGATACCTATGTCTCGCGCGGTCATGTCCAATTTCGGAGCGGGCCCTCCGAAGGCCATCTTTGATAGTCGAGCAAACCCGATACTGAGACCCGATATCACCACGGCGTGATAAACCGCATTCACTATCATTTTACCATTGTATTCAGCCATTACATAATAATAGTGATTATTGCATATAAAAGGGATCGCGATCAATGTTTAAATGGGGCGCAATCGGTTTCGTAACTTCCTTCTTAACCGCCTCCAACATGCCGCTACTGAGCTGGAGCGGAGTTGGGGATTGTCTCGAAAGGTAGTTCCGCACACACAGGGTGTCCACAACTGCCAGACCACCACCAACAACCCATGGGATGATCCAGGTAGGAGCTACAGCAATCCACGATTGAACCGATTTGCTCCGCAGGAGATTGAACCACCAATAGTGTTGGAGCTGCCTTCGGATGTGAAACCACCGGGCGTTTGTTGTTTCAACAGCAAGAACAAATACCGACCGTTTGGCCTCTCGAAGCTCGGCGAGTATTTTATCTTGTTTACCTTTTCGGGTGGCAGCCGCTGCCCGCCCAGCTGCCTGTCTTTTTGTTTTTTTTGTATCGTGCAACTGGAGCTTGCTCCTGTGGAGCTTGTTCATGTGGAGCTTGATCCTGTGTAGCAAGCTGCTCCGTCACTCTCGCAGGTGCTTGTCGCTCCTGGTCCAACAGGGTTGGGTGTGTGTATTGTATCATCATTTTCTGAGCTTATAGTCCCCCCCTCAGCAACCAGCGCAGCTAGCCGCTCGAGTCGCGTCGTGTTTGCATTTGTGTCGACTGCCTCCAACACCAATCGCGAATTGGGAGGTGTGGTTGGAGCTGGAACTGTAGGAACATCTGTTGGCGCGACTGCCGACACGATATATTTCCTGAAAGATGGCGCGACTGCCAATACGGCTGTCGACACGACTGTTTCTTCCATTAGCTGATCGAGAAGTTCGTCGCAGTTCATTATTTTATTTTTAATAATTAGTACTATTCTGACTAACCTCATAAGTCTAACATATTGCCACCATCCGATACTTATGATCACCGTTATGCTCGCAACAAAGCTATAATTGATAAACAATTATTAAGCGGAGCAACAAAATTGATTCCACATTGTTCAGCAATTGTTCAGCATTTGTTAACCATTGTTCAACATTGCTAAGCATTTGTTAAGCATTGTTAAGCATTGTTAAACATTTATTCAGCATTGTTAAGCATTTGTTCAACATTGTTAAGCATGTGTTCAGCAATTGCTCAGCATCTGTTAAGCTGCGTTTATTACTTTGTAAGCAGTTGGTTGATCAGTCTTTAGCAGAAGCTTGGCGTGCTTAGTTTTCGAAAGCATATGTCGAACCTCCAGGCGCTCCTCACGCGTTGGGATAACGTCGTTCTCTCGAAGACAGTCATCGAATGAGTCTCGGTCCTTGCAGTGGAAGAGGGCGACCCATTCGTTTGCTCGCGCAGATCATTGAGGACGGCGTTGTACTTTTGAGTGGAGATCCATACGCTTTGCTCCGCATGCCGGCCAGAAAATGCGAGCTCGGAGAGCATGTCCTTCTTTTTGGTCATCGCCGCCTTGCAGTCGTCAATCACGTATAGGGTGCACTCACTCTGGAATCTTTGGTACAAACCACGTAGCCAATCGTGAAGCCTGTCGCCGGGGTCAACGACGTATACCTCAGGGTCGGTCCATAACCACGGGCGCCGCTGATAAGTCTCGTTAAGTCGCACAGTGGGACACAGTGGGACACAGGATCACAATGTGTTCAAAGGCAGCGCGATAGGACCCTTCGAGCAAGTCCAGGATGAAAACCTTTTTCCCGCATCCTGTCTGCCCACATATTATGGCAGAGTGGGCATCACAAAGTTTGTTTGATGTAAAACCACAAACTTTGTTTGAAGGATTTAAATCTTTAGATTTAGATTTAGTATAAAGCTGAGACGTATCGGCCATCTTCGATGTTGAGTTGTGCGTCTGTGATTATATATAAGTACACGTTCAATGGCCCAGCTCCCTCCGCCTCTTTGGTTATCTGGATCGTCTCACCCACGCTAGCATTCTCAACTTGGCGTCCACTATCGTGCATTTGGTCGTCGTCGCTTGCTCACATGTCTAGCCATAACGCGTACTTGGAAGTCAGGAACTGCGCGAGGGAGACGTCTGAGAGCTGCAGATCTTTGGCAACCGCGGCAATCTCCGGGGAGCACTTAGAGCCGGCAGCAAATTGCTTTCTGGCTTCGTCCCACTGCTGGTGCGCGCGAAGGCCCTGGCTGTATAGTTGATTGGGGACTCCCTTGATTGTCACCTCGACCTTTGTGATTTTGGGGTTATAGAATTTGTCGCTTTTTCTAGCCCAGAGCGCGAACCGACCATCCTCGAACAGCATCAGTATACCTTTCATCGAGCGTGCAAGGACGTTGACATTAATATTCCACAATGTGTCGCTTTTGTCTTTCGTCATCTTGCGATGGCGAAGAACTCGGTCGTAAAGTATGGCAACGCGCCCATCGTACTGGGTTCTGATCAATCGCGCGAGTTCGGGCATCGTGACCATGTCGTACTCCAGCGAAACATTGTTGATCGTATATGTTGATGCCATGTCAGTGGCTATGAGAACTCGGCCGTAGTCATTGAACGTTAGTTCGTATTCGAGGCGGTCAGCCAAAACACTCTAGTAGGGCATGTGACTCTCCAGCAACTCAAAGTCGAGCGGGATGTAGAAGCATTTGCTGTAAGCGGCCGCGATCGCGTTGTCACTCGCGTTGTTATCTACCTTGTTGCCAGCCCCGATTCTAAGTCTGGGTACGTTCTTATTTTTGCTGGTGTCAATACCCTGATAGACCGCGTTTTCACGCTCTTGCGCCATCTTCCACAGGTCCTGGTAGCAATGGTAGACGTCACTGTCGTCGGTCGACATCACCTCATTACCAAAAATCTGTATCATGGTCTTCTTCACGATGGCGCGACCCAGGTTCTAAACGACGGTTCGGTCCGCGTCTGTCGACGTCAGCGAAATAGTGAAAGCGAGGCGAACAGTCCCCGGCACATTGACGTCGCTAGCTCCGAGGTTGGGGAAGCTGGCCAAGAGCTGCTGGTTCTGGTTGATTGTCGATGGGATGTTCGTAATAACGACGCTCTGTCTCATGCATTTCGCCCCGAGGGGCTTCCGCAGTCTGCGGTATGGATTGAGTTTGCGACAGTATTGACTCGAAGACATATTTTCAGTGAAACTAAATACTCTATTAAACCTGTATGGTTTTTTCTTTAATACATCGTTAAAGATGGCTGGTTACGATATTGACATGGACGAATTCGGCAGAGACGATTTCCTCGATGACGATGACCTCGATGATTTACTCGCCGAAGATGACACCCTTCAAACACCCTAGTACAACAGTTTGGCAGAAAAAGGTGTGGTTCCGGCTGTCGGCCGCGACTACTCCAAGTTCGAATTGGATATGCGTGGTAGGTTGCGACTAAAAGCATCAAATATCCCAATCATCAACATGAGGACCGGAAAACCCCTAGCGCTGAGCACCGTTGTCGGAAGTCAGGGCGGTAGCCAAATCATAAGGGACGAACTAGGATTCGTAGATTGGAAGCGTGATAAAACAATTATGCCGGCCCGCGCTGTAGAGAGCCTACATTCTACCGACGAAACGATGGCGAAGACAGCCGCCGCGATAGAAACTGTCGAGCTCAGCGAGTTCCCTCGAGTAGCCACCGACGCTATTCGCACAATGGAGCTCAGCGAAAGCGAGATTAATGGAATACTCGGCACGATGGATGACCCACCGTTACCTTTTCGCGAACTTCGGGGACTCGATAAGGCTATGCAAACAGTCCGGGGCGAATTGGTCTATAACCTCTCCAAACTCACGGCGCTGGATGAACATATCGCGCTAGAAGAAAGAAAACTTGGGGAAGCCCGTGGCGATAGAGAATCTACCGAGCGGATCACCGAACGACTGCGGTCGTTGCGGGATGAAAGAGAAGCTCGCTTGGAGGCTGCCTCGGCTTGCCGTGAGGATCTCCGTACCCAAATAAGTCGAATCCGCGAAACAATCTCGAGGGTTCTGCACGAGGAGACGACACTCGGTGAGCGCCTTCGCACTCTGTTCAGAGAGCAGGGTGTCATGATATTAAGCATCCTCACAGCTCACAGCATGACTATATCAACCATAGTTCTAGTTTTCACTGGCGGTGCGGCGGCTGCACCCGCGCCAGCACCCGCGCTTTCCGGCGGAGCCAAGGAGTGGGCAAAAAAGCCCTCTACAATCTCCTGGCTAAATTAACAGGAAAGGTGACTGCCGCGCTGCCTGGACTGATCGGGGGTATCGTCTCCTTCTTACTATCTATATTATCAAAAACGGCCGGATGGCTCGCCGAAAATACTTGGGCTTTAATCGTGGCGATCGCCGGTTTCCTACTATTCTCCGCCCGAGAGTTCCTAAAACCAAAGCGCGAATAGTCCGATCGCCACGAGGGCGATGACGAGCCCTAATTTCTCTTCCTCGTGGGTTGTCACACTAGTTCTCGCTCCTGAGCTGGAACTTGTTGGTGCATCAAGTCCTATTGCAGCCGTTGGAACAACGGTGGAACTTACAGTGACACTAGTTCCCGCTCCAGAGCTGGAACTCGATGGGTGTTTTGTGCTGGGGTGGGTGCTTGCGGTTTTATGAAATCGGTCCCACTTTCAACTCCACTCCAGCTCATGAGCGGCATGTTTGGGGTGTGCTTGATGATATCCGCGTTCACGTTCCCGTTGTGACCGATCTTTTGTTTGACGGTGGCGATTACGATCTGATTATTGTAACCGTCAACCCGGTCGTCTCGTAGTATCATATTGCTCGGCGCCATATACAGACCTATTCCAAATACATAGTCTACTGGGGTGCCGGCATACTGCAAAACGTCTTGATACCGCTGGATCGCATCCGGGAGGTCCACCGGAGATGAGATGGCGTCCTCGACATTTGCTAAGAACTGTTTTTGCGCGTCAAACGCCGTCCCGGTTCCTATTATAGAAATGAGCGCTTGCGCCTGTCCGCCGAGGATGGCCCAGACGTATGTGCGAATGGAGTCGTTGAGGCGGTAAATCCTGGCATGCGTAAATCCAGTGCTTTTATATAACATAAATGATCCCCACGCGGTAGTTGCCCACGCAGGTTGCTGAATGAAATCAACGTGGGCCGATTTGAAGACC
This sequence comes from Conchocele bisecta, assembly GCA_029237695.1. Taxonomy (NCBI): domain Eukaryota; kingdom Metazoa; phylum Mollusca; class Bivalvia; order Lucinida; family Thyasiridae; genus Conchocele; species Conchocele bisecta. The sequence continues at coordinate 21,411,693 of CM055272.1, forward strand.
ATAGTACTGGTGACACGAATTCGGTATTCTTTAGTTTTATTGGTGGTGGTGGATCCTTTGGGTGCTTCACAAACCCCATACCCGTTATGTAGACGTCACCTAAACCGAAAGTGTACCAGGACTCTTTCTGGCGCCAGTCCGCGTCTTTTGGTACCCCGAATTCGTTACGAATTCTTTCGAACGCCCTATGGTCGTATGCGCTGGAAATGGGATTCCAGCCGTCGTCATGCGGCAGAGAGATTATCTGTTCTTTGAGAATCCTCGTAATAGTGTAATACGTGTGAAAGTTGTAAACGGCCCTCAAGAAGGGATCCTTCACGGCCAGATGGTCCTGAGAGGAAACCACCCCACATCCGGCTGTTGCACACCACAGGAGTATAGCACAGCTTAGAGTAGACGTCCTGACGGAGACTGTACAAGTTCGCGAAGAGGCACGCACAGGACTTAAGGATCTCGGCGGAAAAATAATTCAAGTTGGGGAAGAGGATCTTGCGGCACTTACTGAACTAGGTGGAAAAATAACAAAATTTCGTGAAGAGGCCCATACAGAGCTTATGGAAGTTTCCGATAAACTAAATCGAGTTCGTAAAGACGCTCATAAAGCCCTTGAGGAAGTCTCTGTGAGGGTTCGTTCTGAGGCCCATACAGCGATTGCGCAAGTTGGTGAAGGGCTGGGTGCAGTGGTTGCACATGTACGTCTATTGCAACCACAAATACATGTCATAACAGTTTGGGCTGAGAATCGGGGCGAATTGAATGATGGGGGCCTTTGAATATTCATTTGGCGCCAAAGCGAGCAATAGATATGGGAGATACGTCATGACAACTCCCGGTACGCTTCTACGAATGGGGGTCTGCTCGGTTAATTTTAAGGGTAAATTTGTGGCCGCGGTCGCCGTAAATCTCACACTGGATGTGGAAGAACGGTCGATTGGAGTCACTAAACTCGCTAGACAGAGGTCAGCGATGGTTTTGTTCACCGGTGACAATCCAATTAGACTTTCCGAAGGTAGTGTTATTAACTTTGTTACGAAAATCGCTAACCCAGCGAATTCTTCCACTATTGTAACATTGTTAATTGAACTTGATTTATGACGAGTGAACATTTAACTGCACAGGTGCGGTTGAACCTACAACCAAAACCTGCTGATCCTGTTTCAACACCCAATACCAACAATGTTGGACAATTGGAATTGGGGGATAGGAGTTTGACCCCGTCAAACTTCAGGTTGGAAAATATCGTAGAGATGCAGGATATTCTAAAACGAGAGGGGGAAACCAGGAAAATAAATGCTAAAACGTATAGACGCGCGGCAAACATAGTGGAGGGGGCGAGCGCCGTGCTGGCAGCAATTTATATCATGGGTGGGGCCGGAACAGCCGCATTATTGTCTACAGTCGTGGAAATTCCCATTGCATGGGGTTTGAGTGGTGTAGCCGCTGGGGCAGGACTGCTGTGTATGGCGTTTAGAGTAGTGGGGAGAAAATTCGACAATAAAAGTAGAAAGCACGACAAAATATCGGTTCTCGCAAGGTGTAAGAAAAATGTCATCGACGTTATCGTGTCCAAAGCGTTGGCCGATAACAATATATCAGACGCTGAATTTGAGTTGGTGGAGGAGGAGATGTCTCGATATGAGGATTTAAAAAATACTATTAGAACTAAGCCGAGATTCGAACTCGCGCCGGCAAAACCCTTCTGGGCCCACCTCGCTAAGCCTTGTCGCTTTAAATCTCTTCTCTTCTCTTTTTTTATGCTTAGCGAGGTGTTACGCTCATATCTATTACACCCCATCATTGGACTGTCCACCGCAGACCCCTCCTCCTCATTACCTTCACCCGCTATAATGTGTAGAGCAGCCGAAGTGAAATACATGTGGCGAAACCGGTCTCAGCGCTGAGACTACTGCTGGCGCCCCAGCAATGTATATATGTATATGTATATAAACCTAACTTTATTGGTGGAAATTAATAGTTGTTTTTTTTTGTTATTTGTTTTCTTATGTTAATTAATTAATTAATTATGATGTTTTCTATGTAATAATAGGGGGTGTTCAGCCTTAAATTATTAAAAATAAATAACGAACCATCCCGGAAATTCGTGAACTATATAACCTCGCTAAGTGTTTATAAATAACCTGTGTACACACCGTCTGTGTAAATCGATAACCCGTTTACATACCATCGATAAGGAGAAATACACTCGGCTATACACACATGTTCATAACCCGTGTAATTGGAACATTGTCATCCGCTTGGTGTTTGTGATGCGTGTGAAGTTTATCAAGAGGAAACAAACTACACATCAGATCGGTTCAATCTTTATAACTGACTTTCTGATTTGAATCATTACTAAACGATAATACTTGCGAGCACGTAATTCCTTGTTAACCATTCGATGAGTAGCCTGAGTGCCACCGCATGGTGGACATAGCAGTGACTCGGCTTTGGTCCCTTTTGATCCCTTTTGCCGACATGGGCGAGGCGAAACGGAACCTCTTCGCATCCACGCCCGGTGATGTTTGCAATACTCGTAAATACCGGTACGATGACACCTCTCGTGACTACCTGTCTTCAACCACGCACAATTAACTAGAACCAGCTTCTTCGCCGAGAATCCTGGGACCCCTCTTCTCATACATTCCCGGTGATGCTTGCAACACTCGTAAATACCGGTACGCTGACGCCTCTCGTGACTACCTGTCTTCAACCACGCACAATTAAATAGAACCATTGTGTGAATACATATACTGAGTATAACACTGAATGGTAAGTTTTCATATACGCGTAACGTAAAGCGGGCTACTTCGTCGCCCGTATTACATGTGTATGGATAGAAGGTTAATCCCAAAATCAGAACAGAATATGTACAGAAAAATAAATATAGCCAGTGTACATGGCTTCGCACACTTTACATGTATTTTTATAATTATCGGAAACAAATATACAAATAAAGTTCGCTTTTGTTTGTATTTTGACAGATATGACACTCAACACCGGAAATATGTGTATCACATGTCAGACAGTTCACGCGAGATCAGGAATCCACCATTGTTGTTGTACTACATGAATAATTTGAAAACACATGTACGTGTACATGGCATCGCACACCCGAAACTCTTCCGATCTAACTTATACTTTAAATTAAAATTGATGTTCATCATCAATCCATTATATGTTAAAATAATAAAGACATATTAACTACATATTTATGAAGACACCCACAATGATGATGCCGTGTGTGGTGGAACTCAGCTACATCAACATACTATTCAAACGTTTGTTTCACCGTGTATGAAAACAACAACATTAATATTATAGAAAAAAATACCCACATCATCGCACCGACGACAAAAAAAACAAACATTAGTATGTGCCTGGGAGAGAATGAGCCGAACAATTGGCGGCTGGATCTAATCAACAGCGCAGGAAATAATAATCCCTCAATACATCGTGACAGCATCGGTGTATAAGATATGGCGCGTGGTTTCCGGCGGCTCTGTTTAGTAGATCCATCAATACACAGCATCGGTGTGTCAGGTGTGGTGCGTGGTGTCCGGCATCTCTGTTTAGAGACAGATCATCAGGCAATATAAAATTAATTAATATAATCCCCATCCGCCCTTAAACAGTAATACCAGATTATTATTAGCCGATCTATTTATAGATCGGCTAATATATTGATCATCCATCGAATTCTGTAAAAGTTTGTAGCAACCCTTTTCTCCGCTATTCGGTAATCTACGAACGCGAATTTTGCTGTATCACTTCCAAATTGCATCAACCGATAAAGTTTGCATTTTTGGCAATTATCTCCGTTTAAAACTTTAAATATAGCCAAATAACACAATTTTGAATACGTAATGAGCTGAACGCCGGAAGAGATTTAACCCGGAAGTTATTGTTGTTGAAGTCCATAGTTGGCTCTAATGGCCATATACGCCAACATATGCCGATTATTGGGCTAATTTAAAGCTTTTATTTATTAAACAGAACAAGTTTCAGCCACGTATAATCGCGTAAAATGTGTTTATTCGGCTAATTTATAATCGACCTTTGCTCAAAATCTCCTCCGACTAGCAACCCCCATCTCGGGTTTATCCCAGCATCTCGGGTTTATCCCATTGGATCGCGTATGCGCGTCATTTGACGCTAGTTAATATTCACAAACATTTCCACCAATCAAAACGAAGAATTGCCCTTCATAGCGAACTTTGATTTGTTTACGTATCATGCAGGGATGGCAGGGATGCATCCAGCACGCGCGATTGCGGCAATCCCCCTTAATTATTGTCAATGCCGCACATTATTGATTGTCTTGCGCCCGACATCGCGCAAAAAATCACTGATGGGCCCCTTTTTAAATGACCAGTGCGCACATTAAAAAAACGTAATTGACTATTTAAACGCGCTGCGTATTTAAATCATTGGAAGGCGTGCAGTTCAATCGAGTTTGTGCGGCTGTTGAACGTAAGCTTCGAGTCGATGTAAACCATTTAAATCGATAAACAAGGGATAAACAAGTGACAACGTTATCAAGGCCAATCTGGGCATGTGCCTGAATACGCAGGAGCTTGCGTCTATTTTTAGATGGCACTGCTAGATATATATAGCTCCGGTAGCTCCGCCCACTCGCGTGCTGCCACAGAATTCGGACAAACACACAGTGACTACAACTTTGTGTATTGCGGAGTGTAATCTGTAGATACATAGAGCATACAGTACAGGTGTTACGCTGGAATATTTCGCAACATAATGGTGACAACAAAACATTGCTGCTATGGTGATGCACGAACCCTGAAACCCGGTGAAGACAAATACTTTATTGGATGGATTTGGGAACGGGTTTCCAAAACCTGCACAAAATCGAGAAAAATGTCAACGCTGGGTACAGAACTGTGGTCGAAAATAGTTTACCATTGACAATGTTACCAAAGACACCTACATATGTTCGATGCACTTTACCCTGATTTGATCGGCTAATAACATCATGCTCTGCATGACTTTTCATTTTTTATTTTAATGTATTTGAAGATAAATCATTAATTATTTTTTGTTAACACCATATACAACAACTTTTAATAACAAAATAACAAATTAAGACACACGCCCGCCCTATTTTCCCCCAAAAATGCGGACGATATTCAATAAATTAACTTTATATGGCCTCAAAAGCGCCATAATGGCCGCGAAGTATCCTTCCACTAAACTGGTGCGATATCTATGGTCACAGTTCTGTTAACTATAATTGTTTAATGGGACAGTATGACAAAACATTGACTATAATGTAAATATATAATTAAATAATTCAGACTGTGTGCTTTATTCTTTAGTTTACATGTGCTAATTCAGTAAATTTAAATTTAGTAATTGAACATTACACATTCGACACTCATAATGGTAGTTTTAAATGTAGAAATAGTTTACATTACATCTCTACGACTGCTATACTAGGCAGCTCCAATGGAGCTAACCTAGTAAAAACGTTATGTTCCACGTGTTATTTCTGGTGTAGTAAACTCCTTAACTGGTTTCATAAGGCACTCGGCATTGCCTCGTTTCTGATGAAACCAGTAAACTGTCTGTACCCTTTCAACACCACAGGCGTATAGTGGTATTGACAAACAATGTAGATCCAGATGAGCCGGCTTGCGACGAGCCGTCTCATCAGGATATGCACTATTTTTTTCAAGTAAATTTCGTATTTTTGAGAACAAAAATACCACCTTTTAATAAATGGACTACCGGTAGTCTGAAAATTATTTTGCGACGGTTGAATTGGTTTCACAATTAACATAATTATCAAATTCCATTCTAGTTACTTAGGGGTGAACGGGTTAATAAATATCATATGAAATCATCACGCATGTAATATCCTCTACAGCTGCTACGATATGACAGGCACTGCCCATTGCATTGTGAACCTGACTATGTCTATACAGCTATTATCATATAACCAATGGTTATATAGAACATTGTCAAACAGAGTACTACTGGTTATATAGAGACATAGTCAAAGAGAGCACAGACCGGACAAGAATTGCAGCATACTATTTTTGTGTTATATAGAGGCACAGTCAAAGCGAGTACCAGTGGGTATACTGAGACATAGTCAACGAGTGCACGTACCGGAAAAGACTTGCAACATAACAGTTTGTAATATAGAGATATAGTTAAAGAGAGCACGTACCTGACAAGAAGTGCAACATAATATTTTGTAATATAGAGATATAGTCAAAGAGAGCACGTACCGGACAAGAAGTGCAACATAATATGTTGTTATAAAGAGACACAGGAGAGGTCACAATGACTCCATAAAATGAGTCAATTACTCAGAATTTGAAGAATTGACTCCTAATCTCAATTGGACTTACAAGCCAGGGATCAGTTTAAAAGAAAGGAATTAAATCATATCGAAATAACACGAACGCGGTAGATAATGTCGCGAAAAAAAAACGATCAATGCCATTATTATTCATGTTTTGTAACTGGCTTCAAATCGCATGTAAGTCACCATCTTGGATAGCCGTGACGTGACAGTGCGGAGCCGTGCACAAGCACATCACCTAATGGGTAAAATGGGAGCTGGTCAAAACGGCCCAGGTAAAAACGGCACCTATTTGACCAAAACATCCTGCAAGTTTTAATTAATATATAATCAGATTAATAAACTAACAAAATCGACATCGTAATACGAATGTTGATAAAATCGAACTATTCCATTGCTGTATATCTTGTCCACAAGTCAACACCTGTTGTTCACACCTTTATCCAGACGCGTGTTACATGTCTACCATTACTAGTTAATCTAACTAAGCAATGCTTATTGTGCTTACAATCCGTGTAGACCCAGCCTAGTCTGCACCCTGTGCTGTCTGTTCAGCGTATGCACTGTTAGCCATCCAATGAACGAATCATTGCAATCTGCAGTACAATACATTACTCACGAATTCAAACAATCATATCCATGATAACGGATGATAATGCACTGGTGTGTTTTCATATGTACAATATTGAGATTTCCACCTGAACAAAAGTATGACCTATACTGGTCTATTTCAAAGCAGACAGGATTATGTTTGCAACCAGCGAAATACAAAGTTTACAATATGATACCGCGGCGCGTACCATACAATGTCAAATGAATGATGTAGTCCCTAATCATATTTTGTTTTATTTATTTGCTGAATATAACTGAAATGAAAGTAAATATTAAATTATGCCAAACCCAGAAGCAGGATCTGCCTAGTGAAATATCTCATTCTTATGACACAGCAACAAGTGGTATTTTCTCATGTGCTGTGTAAATATATTCTACGACCAGCAGAAAAATTCTCTGGGGCTAAACCAGGGTTCTACAATATCTTTGAAATTCAGATGGCAGTATATATGACACTCTTTAATGTCGAATATTGTTCACTTACTAAACCAGGCATATTGTCTCTGCCATCAGTATAGAGCTAGATCAGCTTGCAAAAGCATCAGGCTGATGCAGAATGCACGATTTGCACTGTTCACCTTTCCATCAATGAAACACATGTCCTGCTTCTAAGCAATATATATCGTTACCAGGCTACATAAGTGTGATATTTCATAAGGAGCTATACGGGTCACAAATCCCAAAACCCCATTTCTCCAATCACATCCACAAATGTGTAGTCCCCGTTAAACACCCCTGGTACACAACCGCACCGTGACGTAGTTGTAAAGCGTGTCACGTGATTTTAATGGAGGCAGCCTAATATCCCTATGGAGTGGAGAGCGCATAAATAATGGAAATTTAAAACCAAATATCTGTGGGATTATAATAAATACAAGTAACCACGATATGTCTTTAATATAGCTATATAATGCAATGTATCGGTTTTGGGGAGTGTGCTATTTTCTTTTAAGCCCCGCCTCCAAGGCGGGTTCGATATAGTACAGAAGCTACTATAGTTGCAAACACTAACTCTAATACTTGCAATCTACTCTCGTACCGTCCGTAGCCATCATACGGACGGTACGGAAGTAGACTGCAAGAGTTACTGTTCGCAACTAAGAACCTACCAGTGAATGGAGCCAAGACAACACCAGCCACAGCTCCCCAGATACCCTTCTTTCTCTTCTTTTTTGCCCTGCGTCGGAGATCCCCAGCCCGGCCCTCCAGTTCTCCAGCTGCCGTATCCGTATCGGTGGCATCCTTCTCGAAGGTTGCGATATTCCCCGTAACTCCGTCTATCTGACCTTGTAGCGAGACAACGGACGCCTCCATTTCATTAACCGACCTCTCATGTGCCATCCTGCGCCCGCGGCATTGCTCGATGTTGCTATGAACACTCGCCTGCATGCCAACAATGTCTTGCTTGACGTTGTTGAACGATACGCGGGCCGTATGCAGGGCGCTGTGCATGGCCTCCAAGTCCACGTGCGCCGGGGATGCTGCGGACATCAGGGCGGCCTTCTGTCGTAGCAGGTTTCCACCGTCATCACCAACTGCTTTGGAGAAGTTGGACGATATGGCATTGCCCGTCGTTACTAGGGATTCGATCTGACCTTGAATGTCGATTTCATTACCAAGTGTTGACGATAGCGCCTGCAGGTTGCTGGGAACTTGTTGTAGAGCCTATGACAATACAATGGTCATTCTAGAGAAAAAGTGTTTACAATTAGTCATACGAAATACACGTTACTCTCAATTTAACTAATTAATACAGAGATGTGGAATAAAGGGAACAGCTCAATAAGGGCGTTAGTTCCTTTACCGGGGCTGTGTCTACGGCCGTGACAATGTTTGTCAATGTTGGTTTAAAAATATGTTCAACAATTCTGAAAAAACCAGGAAGCCACTGTTCCGACGTTTCGGCACACGGCCTTTATCAACGAATTAGTTTCTACGCAACGCCAAGTGGCATCCATTTTAGATTTCACAATGTTTATGTTTTGAAAACATAAATATTGTGAAATCTACAAGAGTTGTTAGAGGACAACGAAGCGCGCCAGGTGGCAGCAAAGGAACCGAGGGCACATTTGAAAACACAACGTGCTGGATACGGGAAACACAATTTATGAGCCATTTACCAGAGCGTGTTAAGGTTTCGAGCGTACAAAGTATTTGACATTGACCCTGGGCTTAGCAGAGGTAGAGGACCCTTGGAGCAATGCGTGTGTGAAATATGAAGCAAATCCAAGCAAGGAAACATAAAATATAGGCCATTTACCCGAGCGTCCGAGCGTTAAGGTTTCGAGATGCACAAAGTATGTGACCTTGACCCTGGGCTTAAAAGGGGCGGCACGGACGTGGATTTGCCACAGCACAGTAGAGGACCATTGGAGCAATGCGTGTGTGAAATATGAAGCACATCCAAGCAAGGAAACAGACAATATAGGCCATTATAATGTTTGAAGACAGACGGACAGACGGACGGACGGACAAACGGACGCATACGACGCCGAGGTTATGCCATAAGCACTTCTTCCTTCGGAAGGCGCGCTAAAAATGGATGGTTTAAAAATATTCATTTGTACATGTATATAAGGTGAAATTGTTACAGCAGTGACAAAGGAAAGAAGATGCCATATAATAGTATTTCTCACAGGTTCTTGAAGAACGGTTCATATTTCAGTGTTTTATGGATTATTTCGGTATCTCTGGTGGTTTGTGTGCATTGTTACCAACATACAATTGACATCACCTCTCGCGAATTACGAATTACACGAATAACTGGATCGAAGTACTGACAGAAATATTGACAGTATAAAAGGGGTCCGAAAGTTCGGAACGGTAAATGTGTGCACAATTAACGATTTCTGTCGTGTGTAATATATGAGGATTATTAGTTGCACAAAACTATGTAAATTACCCAAAACAAACGAAATCCACACAAATCTACCCAAATCCACCAACAATACAAACATACCACCAAAATAATGACCATCTGTTCAAACACCTGTGGTATTTATATGGCTTCTAGAATACTTACTAATGCCATTTTTCTTGACCTTGAATGTCTGCTCTGCAAAGAAGACGAGTATATTTGTATACAGCGAAGATTTGTTGAAGATTCCCAAACGAAACACACGAAAACGAAAGTGCAAACGATCGTTTGTTTTTGTACACGCAAACGATATTTTAGTTTAAGTACCCGACTCTCACAGTTCTATTTAAACGCCTGTCGCTTTTAACCACCACTTTCCCATCGTTTTCGTTATTTTGAATTAGAAATTGATGTTTTCGTTGGTTTAAAAGTGTCACGTATTTGTCTAGTTGCGCCGGTTACTGGACGAAAATGTGATTATGCAATATCCTCTTCATGTAGCTGACTGGGAATTCGTCAGGAATCCGCCGCCAATTCCGACGGGAAACATTTTAAGCGGAGTGCCGCACCGGTGAATGTTCTGGCACAACACGGATGCAATAAAGCATAAATCACACCCACTATTTTAGCATCTCAATATACATGATATATGGAAGCGCTCTGGTGCCAGTGCTAAAAGATATTTATCTCCTAATTAGGATACTATATCCTATCAAGGAGATAATAAGACCTTATTATGAGATACTATCTCCTAATTAGGAGTTAGTATTACCTAATTAGGACTTATTATATCCTAATTAGGAGCTAGCATCTCCTACTTAGGAGATACATTATTTTTTATCATCGGCACAGATAGTAAGACCTAATTAGGAGATAGTAAGTCCTTATTTGGAGATGCCAACCCTCCTAGTATTTTAGCATTGGCACCAAGACGTTTCCATATCAATATATAAGTGTATAACCATATTATATAAAGATTAGCAAGTTTCTATTGTACAGTGAATATTTTTATTGTCTGGGGAAATATCATTACAAAAATACATAAAACCTATTATTTCATTTAATAAGCAATAACTTTTAGCACATTTAATATCCCACATTCATAATCCATGAAATCATGTGACGTCCATCTGTATAGGTGTCAGTTAGAAAAAGTCACACACTAGTCAGTATCTTGTATGGCCTCCATGAGTGGCAATTACGGCATCACAACGACGTCTCAAGCTATTGATTAACTTCCTTACAAAGTCGGCTCTATTCCTTGATGAGTGCCCGCTGCAGATCTCTGACGTTGATGACGTCTTGACGCTCTCTCGCCTTCCGCCCAAAGGTAGTCCCACATGTGTTCTATGGGGGATAAATCTGGAGATCTGGCTGGCCAAACAAGTACCTCAACATCGCTCACGTGTAGTACGTCCATTGTATGGTGCGCAGTGTGCGGCCTGGCGTTGTCTTGCTGGTATATCTGAGCCTGACGTCGATGAAGAAAAGACATTAGGACTGGGCGAATTATCTCGTCGCAATACTTGACAGCTATTATGGTCCCGGCAACAGCAACAACATCAGTCTTGGCTCGGTGACAAATTCTTCCCCAGATCATGACACTGCCGCCTCCATACCGGTCACGTTGAATGACGTAAGCTGGATCATTCCGCCCCCCCCCCCCCTTTCACCCGCTTCATTCCGTCAGCAAACTGGAGGTTGAAACGCGAGTCATCCGTGAATAAGACTTCGTTCCAGTGTTGTCTAATCCATCTGCGACGAGTCCGTGCCCAAACTAGTCGTTCAGCGCGGTGGCGTAACGTCAATCGCACTCCAACATACCGTCGAAGTCCTCTTAGACGTGCCGAGCGTAGCCGGTTACAGACCGTAGTATCCGATATCCGTGTTCCCGTTGTAGTCCTCACACGCTGGAGTAACTTTCTGCATGAACCGGTTACGTCTGGATGACGTCACGATAAACCGGTCTTCACGTGGCGTCGTCTTTCTTGGCCAGTCTGAACGCAGACGGTCAGCTACCCTTCCCGTTTCATGGAATAGTTTCTTCAGACGTCCAATAGTACTCTCATTCACTTGGAAGTGCCGTGCGACGTCTCGAATCTTCATCCCGGCAGTGAGCATTTCAATAGCCATTTAACGTCGCTCTAACGGCATCCCAGCACGGCGTCCCATGTCTTGTTTTCTACGTTTTTGCAGCGGTTTATTTGGTTGTGGTCACAATCGAATTGACTCATGTAGGTTTGTACTCAAATGACCGCTCCCAACTCGCCCTACACGTACAAGGTGTCATTATTGACGCTTGGACATAAACGGTACGACTTTACCGGACATAGAGAGGTTTTACCGTGTGTATGCACTCACGCCCCATTGGTTTACATACATAGTATACATTAATACAACTTACTGTTTGATTGCAGGTGCAGACATGGGCTTATGATAGAATAGAATGGCGGTCTTTGGTGTCGGCCTTATGTGCTACTCAGCACGAAGAGGATTAAGAGTTAAGAGAACTGTTTGATTGACATACATGTACTTTTAGATAGTCGGGCTAAACTTTATGTGTTCAGTCTATAAATACATGAATAAACAAATAAAACCAAACTTCGAACCAGGAAGTTAGTCAGCTACATTCACGACAGACAAAACCAAGTCGCACGCGGATGGCGGTTAAAACGTGTTGAATTAACTACAATGTCATGTATTTATAAAATAGCTGGGATTTTTTTTATCTTAAAATAAACCTGAATGAAAGTGGGATTTATTACAAAGAGAACATATATAAAACAAAGAAAAACTAAGTTGACTTTTATCAAAATAAATCACGCCGCGTATCTGCATTGGCAGAATCCTAAAACAGATCTGTAAATTTAAGCTAGCTAAAATAACGAAAAATACAGTCACAGTGACGAAAGTCACAGTTATATGTATATCACGGTTCGTCCGCATGTACGAGGAGATAATCCGCGAGCTTTAGCGAGTGGATTATCTCCTCGTACATGCGGAAAAACGTGATCTAACTGCGTCATCACATCCCCATGTTCATACATTGCCCATGTGCTGTGTAAATGCAGAAACAAACTCGAAAATGTATCAAAGATGTGATAATATTCTATGGAAAAGTTACCCAAATGTGGTCGCTTAATTGGAATTCACGTTCTATTGGGAACAGATCATATTACTAGTGTAAACTGTGTAAACCATATAGACTTTAACACACAAAGTTAGAATATTCAATTATATTACGTACCCTTGCATAAACTTACCTGTATGTGGCAGTAACTCAATCAACTACACTGGCATAGACTGAACTACGTGCCCTGAATGTAATTCATATACTCGTGTGTGAAACGAAAGTACTTCTTACCAATGACGTAAATTTAGCTTAAAATAACCCATTAATAGGAACGTGGGATTATACGAGTCATAAGACATATTAAAGGTACATGCCCACGCAGTAGGCACACAATGTTCTTTATAGGAATTAAATAAGTGTACAATTATGTCACTATTCCACCAGTTCTAAAAATTACGAGTGCCCGCTATACAAATATAATAATTTATTAATTATCAATTTACTGTTAGCGACGCGCGGCGGTAACAGTCTATTTTGATAATGTGCGGGGACGACCACTTTCACATTACGGCTTGCGGTGCGCATGCGCAGTATACTACGCGCACCAGTATGCTTCCCAATATGTAAACAAGAATATCAACATGTCGAAACGTCCAGGACGGAAATTGTATGAAACGGCGTCGGCCAAAAAAAGGCGAAATGTCTGAGGGACAGTCAGTACAGAGAGAGAGAGAGAGAGAGAGAGTGGTTAATATTGGCAACCAGATCACCAAATGGAAAGAGTTACGTGGAGATTTAGATTTGGACTCAAACAGAGATTTTTCTTCTCAACTTCCGATACTTCACTGCGCATGCCAAAGATGTGATATGATTGACCGTGTCACGTGACGCGTGTTGGTAAAAATAGCACGAGGTCGGAAAATACCCTTTCTGGTCGCGGCATATAAAATGCGATTTAACACCAATTAACACGCGCCGTAATTAAAAATAACTCGTTAGTGGGTAGACAAATGGCTCGTATAAGGCATGACAGAAAATGAAAAGTAGTAGTACAGTGTAACCTGTTGCGTGGGCATATACCTTTAAAGGTACATCTTTATAGGAATTACATAAGTGTATAATTGTGTCACTATTACGCCATTTATAAAAATTACGAGAACCCGCTATACAGATATACATGTAATCATTGTATCCCCCGCACTTCGTCGGGGTATACTATGGATTTGACACCGTGCCGCGTCCGCGTCCGCGTCCGCGTCCGCCGCAGACACTTCTTGTCCGGAGCATAACTCGAACACCCTTTGGAATATTTTCATGAAACTCTTGCACAGCTAATCTTTTGAGTTATCTCCCTTTTTTGTTTCGCGCACTGATTGAGCATAACTCGACCACCCTTTGGAATATTTTCATGAAACTTCACACCCGCATAGACCACGACCCGCATGACAACTCTTGCATAGCTAATTTTTTAGTTATATCCCTTTTTTGTTTTTGCTCACTGATTTCCTGTCCGGAGCATAACTCGACCACCCTTTGGAATATTTTCATGAAACTTCACACATGCATAGACCACGACGCGAAGGTGTGTCGCGCACAAGAATGACAACTCTTGCATAGCTATTTTTTTTAGTTATCTGCCTTTTTTGTTTCGCGCACTGATTGAGCATAACCCGACCACCCTTTGGAATATTTTCATGAAACTTCACACATGCATAGACCACGACCCGAAGGTGTGTCGTGCACAAGAATGACAACTCTTGCATAGCTAATTTTTTAGTTATCTCCCTTTTTTTTTGCGCACTGATTTCCTGTCCGAAGCATAACTCGACCACCCTTTAGAATATTTTCATGAAACTTCAAACATGCATAGACCACGACCGAAGGTGTGTCGTGCACAATAATGACAACTCTTGCATAGCTAATTATTGAGTTATCTCTCTTTTTTGTTTTGCGCACTCTACAAACTGGACATTAATGCATGAAGACCCGTTTTCTCGGGTGCTCTGTACACCTTACATGTAGAGAGAACAATATCCTTCTCTGGTTGAACAATAGTGACTGGGAGAACCATTCACCTATGCATATGCTAGCATGTGCAAATGTCCAGCCTGACCACTAACTGACCACAGGTAATTTATACAGGTAAATGATTATATTACATTTTCGTAAACTGTGTTGAAAATATTGTGGCAATATGTGGACCTGTGCAGATATGATATGTAGATAAATATAGGACTATTAAAAAAAATTCTGGGCTCCAGTAGCGAGCGCTTTTTTTTTTTAATTTTTAAACATTTTTTTTCCATTTTTTTCTTAAATTCTTTTCCAATTTGTGTCTAATAGCATAAGGTCGTAAGTGCTATATACGGACTATTATCATATAATAAAACAATTATTGACTAGTGAGCTATATAATATAATCTGATATTCTATGGCTCATTTGTCAATAATTGTATATGTTCGGGCCAGTGAAAATTGCTTTCGGGCCCAGGCTCGAGGTCAACGCGGGACAAGGCGAGGCATTTAATGCCGCGGAATTCTTGTTTACTTATCTCCCTTTGTTGTTTCATGCACTGATTTCGTGTCCGGAGCATAACTCGAACACCCTTTGGAATATGTTCATTAAACCTCACACATGCATAGACCACGACCCAAAGGTGTGTCGCGCGCAATAATGATAACTCTTGCATAGCTATTTTTGTTTACTTATCTCCCTTTGTTGTTTCATGCACTGATTTCGTGTCCGGAGCATAACTCGAACACCCTTTGGAATATTTTTTATTAAACTTCACACATGCATAGAAGACGACCCAAAGGTGTGTCGCGCGCAAGAATGACAACTCTTACGTCGTTAATTTCTTAGTTATCTCCCTTTGTTGCTTCGTGCACTGATATCATGTCCGGAGCATAACTCGAACACCCTTTCGAATATTTTCATGAAACTTCACACATGCATAGACCACGACCCTAAAGGTGTGTCACGCAATAATGACAACTCTTGCATCGCTAATTTTTTAGTTAACTCCCTTTAGTTAAATTCAGCATAATCAAAATTAATAAATTTTCCTTAAATGAAAAATTATTCCCTCAAAGTGTACTTACATGTAGCAAGATAAGTATACTTTCCACTTTTGGTGAAATCGGCTGCTGCGCTGATCCTTCTCAAGAACATAGCAGTCAATAAATGTTTTGTTTGGGTAGGACGGACACTATTATTATGCGTACATTTTTAGCGTACTATTTGCAATACGGTTGTTGTCATACTTTCATTATTTTTTTATGATGCACATTAGTGCTCTTATAATGATTAAGACATTTTTATAAACGATTAACGATGATGGTTAATTAGCTGTAGATTTAAGATGTAAAATGTCTTATTAGAATCACAGATATATCGGATGCAGATCTTGTAAATTATATTTTATGTGAACGCTTGTATTTATAAATATGATGTCATAGTGTCTCGTACATGTAAGCCAAACATGGCTGTGTGTCGTTTTATGTAATACGTGGGTTTATATTGTACTATATGATTGTAACAATGACATGTGACACATTAAAGCTACATGCCCACTCAGTAGGCACAAACTGTTCTTTAGCATCGGTAATTTTTTAGTTATCTCCCTTTGTTTTTCCGCGCACTGATTTCGTCTCCGGATCATAACTCGAATACCATTTTTACAAACTACTTGTGTATCTTTGTGTACATGCGCTTGTCGACAAGCGTCCATTTCAAGTTTAGTAATATTTTATTTATACTAATTAAATGCGTCACCTGAAAAAATTATGTTTTCCACAGATTATTAATTATGATCATTGCACATCAAACAAAATAAATACAGAGAAAAAAAGTAATGTCCGTTAATAAGTTAAGGAAACACGGTTATCGCCCCTAATATCAGTGTGGAACTCTTAGGTTGGCGAATAGGTTTAGCGGTAGAGAAAATGGAGTAAAACGACGGCCATTTGCCACGAGGTAGGTACATTTTCGTTGTTTTTATTCATATTTTAATTTAAGGAAGCCATATACCCTATGGCACGACGGAATATATCATAGATCTACGAATGCAGACACTTTATTAAAAGATGCAGCGACAACAGAGTTATTGAAGGATTTGTGGTCTCCTATGTGTAAACAAACCATGCCGTTACGAATTTTGCAGACATTTTCGGGTCGATTTTAATGAAAATAATACCCCTGTATATAACCCACGAAATCGTATAAGGACGGTAGTGTCGTGAATGCTGGCTCCGCTAGGCAGTCCACTGATCATGCTGATCGTGATAGGAGTGACCGTGACGCGAGGAACAATAGCCCCGCGCAGTCGAACAATGGTGGATAATAATAATAATAATAATAATAATAATAGTCTTTATTTACAGAGGGTAACACATTTAGTTAAAAACTAATCTCCCCTGTGGCCCTCTATTATATACAAAACATGTATCAGATTTTTCATACATACACACATACATACACACATACATACAAGGTAATAAAAACATGTCACATGTCTATAGATGGTGATCTGGTGATTTTCTCACCCCCAAGTAACTGGAATTGACTGCTACATGCCACCCCAATCTAATCCAATGGTCTCAAAATTGTATATACATGTGTGTTTACATACAACTAGACAATGGTAAATATCTACATAAAATGGAAAGTTAACATGGTATGGTTATTATATCAAAATTTTCTGTCTTTTTAGTTTGGGCGTGGTTAAAGGTTTCTTATTCCAACAATTTATTAACTTTTAATCATTTTTATAAAATTGCAATGGAATGAGTTTATTGATTTGGCAGATTTCAAGTTTTCTGATAAGCTGTTCCATATTATTGGACCTGCATATGTAATACTTTGTTTAAAAATTTCTTTATTTGGTTTCGGTATTATACAATTGTTTGTGGAAGCTGATCTTAGTATTGGCAAATTATTGTTTTGAGGTTTGACATGGAATAATTCTGTGAGATAGTTTGGAGATTCTGATTTTGATACTTTATACATAAATTTTGCTTTGCGGAGATATAATCTCTCAAAAACTGTTAGAATTCTCAAATTTCTCATAGTTTGTGTAATACTATCTTCATTATAGTCTGTAATTATTTTGCATGCACGTTTTTGAAGACGAAAGATTCTGTTTAGGTTTGTTTGTGATGTACCACCCCATACAATATTACAATAATCTATGTGTGGTTGAATATAAGTCTTGTAAAACTGAGTTCGAAGTTCAATTGATAGGTATTCTTTAATTTTGTTGAGAAGCCATAAATTGGATGCTATCTTTTTACATAAGGGTATCAATATGGTTTGTCCATGAAAGGTTATTGTCTACAATAACACCCAATATTTCATCATTTGCAATTGTGTTTAGGTCATCACCTTTAAAGTTTAATTTTAGTTCTTTAGAAGTTAAATTAGTCCTTTTTTGATGAGTTGTTGTTAACATGACCTTAGTTTTTTTTGTATTTATGAGCATACCATTGCATTTACACCAAATAGACAGATCATTGATAGCTTTTTGTAAATTATTTTCAATTGTTGACTTACAGTTCTTAATTTCATAGAGTGTAGTGTCATCTGCATACAAGTCAGTATTTACCGAACTAGTGTAGAGTGGTAGATCATTTATGAACATCAGAAATAATAACGGTCCGAGAATTGATCCTTGAGATACTCCATCTATCTATGACAATGGTATATTATTAGTCACGGAAACTTTCAGATATTGATGTTTCTGGTTTTCACACAATACCATTACATAGATCTGAAAAAACGGAAATCTGCAAAACGTGACTCTGGGGGTTTATTTATATATATTAGATCAGATTATTATGACGATGACATGTTTATAAAAGATAGTCGCGATGATATGATTTGGATAAAATTCAAGAGTGGTGTAATTTCAACTGCTACTGTATATATTTGTTTATGTTGCGTTTTACCAGCGGGCACAAGGCTGAAGCAGACAACCATTTGTTACCGTTTCTGTGTTCGATAGGTTGCTTAATGATATGACCACGTTACAAGAAACAGCTAGTAAATGTTCCTTTATTATTTGCGGGGATATGAACGCACGAACTCGGGATAATCCAGATTATATTATTGATGACACTTCCGATTTTATTCCCTTACCGGACGATTATATCCCAGATGAATGTATGCTGCGAGTGTTGCAAACAGTCTTCTTTGCGCATAGTAAATGGTAGATGTGGCGATGACTTGGGAGTAGGTAAATTTACTAGCACAACATCTCGGGGCCAAAGTCTGGTTGATTATTTCGTCGTCAGTCCAAAATTACTAAGCGGCATAAATGCGTTTCATATAGCTGATCCAAATATTTTCTCAGATCATAGTGTGATATCTATGTCTTTTGAGGTACACGATCCTCATTTGATGAATATTATTTTAGCGGATAATTCATTGTAATTACTGTTACGCTTGGAACCCGGAACACGCTGATATATATATATATAAATAAAATATATATTGTGCAGAAACAGTTGGGAAACTGGAACAAATGGTTGCTGATCTTCACAGCTCACTGGTGCGTGCAGATAATACTATATAATTGTACTAATGATAACACATGTATAGATGCCACTTTGTCTACTTTGTGTGGTATATTGGAAGAATCTGCTGATTCTTTTAGAAATAACATTTATATACGCGCACACAAGAAGCGCGTGATAAATAAAACTACATTACATTGGTTTAATGATGCATGTATTGAAAAGTGGCGTATTTTCTATGATACATTAAATATTCATCGAGATAATCAATCGGATCACAACCGAGAGCGCATGGTTACGGCTAGATCTATATATAAGTATGTTTTGCGCAATTCTAGGTACACATATTATCGAAATGAGACAATGCTAGACTCACAAATGCTAAGGAATATATTGGAAATTGTTAAACGGTTGTGCTAATTCAACACAACACAATATTCCAGTGTCTGATTTTATGCAATATTTTAAGGCAGTAAATAGTCCAGATAGTCCATTCTTTGTTCCCGATGAAGATGTTATTCATTTTAATGATATATACATTAAAGGCGAAATTCAGGTTATGTTTTCAGAACTGAATGTGCCTATAAGTAGTGACGAAGTCAGATCTGCAATAACACAGCTAAAAGCTGGTAAAAAATAGTGGTCCAGATTAGTTATTAAATGGATTCTACGTACAAGGTGCTTCGGTATTAACCCCATACTTAACAACTGGAGTATTCAACACAGTTTTCGTAAATGCATACTTCCCTGCAGCTTGGTCTACTGGTTATATTGTCCCACTTCATAAGAAGTGAAACATATCAAATGTTGATAATTATCGTGGAATTACGTTACTTAGTACGTTAGGGAAATTGTTTACCTGACTATTAAACAATAAACTGTCAGCGTGGGCTGAATCTTATCATGTATATGTTGAGGCACAAGCCGGTTTTAGATGTGGTATGGGTACGGTAGACAATCTATTTGTTATACATGGACTGAGTTCACATATGTTAAACACTAACCATAAATTGTATTGTGCTTTTGTTGATTTTTCTAAAGCATTTGATTATGTGGTAAGAGATATATTGTGGTATAAGCTTATACAACTCTGTGTTCGAGGACACATATTAAATATCATGATGTCTATGTACAAAATGACTAAATCGAGAGTTAAATGTAACAACCAGTACAGTGATGAATTTATTTGTCACACTGGTGTGCGACAAGGCGAGTGCCTATCACCGTTCCTATTTGCAATGTATCTAAATTATTTAGAACATGACTATGTCGTAAAAGGCGCTAGTGGTATACATATAGACTCACTAAAATTGTTTTTATTACTATATGCAGATGATATTGTAATTTTCGCCGAATCTGAAAATGGTTTACAACATGGATTCAATATTTTACATGTATATTGTCAAAGATGGCGTCTGAGTGTAAACACTCTAAAAACAAAAATAATGATATTTAGGAAAGGTGGTATGTTGCGAAGAAATATTGTGTTTACCTATGATGATATGGAGATAGAAATTGTAAGCAAATGTATATATCTAGTTATTGTCTTTACTATAGGTGGTTCTTTTGCAGAAGCTACAAACACATTGGCTGGGCAAGCAAACAAAGCGATTTTTAAGCTGAATAAATATGTATATACATTTGTAGATGTGCCTGTTAAGCAAACACTAGATCTATTTGATAAACTTATTATACTTGTTTTACATTATGGCTCAGAAGTATGGGGTTTCACACAGGCACAAACTGTTGAAATGGTCCAACTTAGCTTCTGCAAACGAATTTTTGGTGTTAAACAGTGTACACAAAATGATTGTATATATGGAGAGCTTGGCGTACAAATTTGATAGTACATAGATATTGAAACATTATGAAATACTGGTTAAAATTGTGTTATAGCAGTAATTTGAAGTATAACAAGCTTGTATACGAACTACTTGTAAATGACATACAAAGGTATCCAGTATCCAGGTGAAATTCATAGACCTTATCCGTTCAGAAAATGCCATGGTTATTAGAAAAATTGCCATATTTATTTACAAGGCATTTGCCATAAATAATCGTATTTTATACCAAACAACATAAAGTCTAATATGTTTAATGTAATGTATCTTCGCCCTGTGTCCGATTTCACCAAGCTTTCAAGCGTCCTTATCCTAACGCCTTGGTTTGTCTCAAAGTGTATGTTACACTACATAGTTGTATTGTGCATGCACTCTTAATTGTCATAACTTTATATGCCAATTGTAAACGTAAATATATATATGTGTACATGTACATTGCAAACTTTAGATTAGTCATACTGTATTGTAAATGATTCTGTATATGTTTGTACATGCTCATGGGCCAGTTCGCTTAATGCAAATAAATAAATATATATAACCCATGTAGCCCACAAGTATCCACTATTTAACCATTTTTATGGGATTTCGCCATTCGCATACCTCTCACGTCCGTGAAAATAATGTGTAAGCATTCTAAAGGTCCGGCGGTGGGAACAACATGTAATTACAAAGGTTTGTGGTAGGTTTGTTTGGCAAATTGTGTGACAACGTATTAATAGGTATAGTTATATATGTTCATTATTTATACATTCTTGTGTTCGTTGTGTCGTTGATGGCCGATGAAGGTATACGCGCAATTCAGTAGAAAAGAAATCCCTAGCGGAACATTTCACCTGTACCCGTGTTAGGGACCGTACATCGCTGAATGTGGAGTACATTATGTGCCACGTTGAAGACCACCGTTGTACTCGTACCATAGATCACAGGCATTCGCCGTGTTTCGGCTTTCATCGGTATAACTATATACATATGAACATGGCTTCTAACTTTGGTCGGACACGACCTCGTATCGTAACAACTTCCGCGATTTTATTAATGCTAATGTGAATATTTTGGCGGAAAGTGCACATTTCATTTGAGAATTTTTGCTATCTTGCTAAAATAGCAATACATAGAATGCCTAGCAAATTACAAGTTTAAGCATGTTATTTTGTTATGATACGAGGTCGTGTCCGATCAAAGTTAGAAGCCTTGTTCATATGCATAGAGTTATACCGAAGAAAGCCAAAACACGCCGAATGCCTGTGCCATAGATCACTATAGTTGTATTGTTATTATTATGTTTTCCACGACTCATTGGCCCCTTAGGGTTTATACCTCTCTATTTTGAAACATTTACTGCTGTATCACCATATATATTGTATGCGCCCTAGGCGACAGCAAGGGGGCATATCGCGTTGCTCTGGAGGTTCCGTACATCCTTCCGTCCGTCCGTCCGTGTACATTTACCTTGAAAAGTTTGTAAGATTTTCTCCATGATCATGTAATATCTTCAATATTACTTGAAGGATTGCTTTACTAGTTGGACAGTTAATTCACCTGCACATGTGTGATGCACTTACACCACCAATGGCATGAACTTGACCTGTGTGACCTTTGAAATGGTGCTGAAACACTTAGCCATTTTCTTACGTCGAAAAGTTAGTAAGAGTTTCTCCATCATGTAATATCATCAATATTACTTGAAGGGCTGCTTTAATTTTTGGACAGTTTATTCACCTGAACATGTGTGGCGCAATCGCATAAACAATGACAAGACTTTGACCACTGTGACCTTTAAAATGGTGCTGAAACACTTAGCTATTTTCTTATGTCAAAAAAATTGTAAGACTTTCTCAAATGACTTCAAAGTTTTCTCTTTTTATACACAGTCTCTAGATAGAGTACAGTATGCAATGGGGGCATATCCATGTTTTAAAAACATAATGTCTAGTTATTCCATAGCTCTGCTATGATTATTTTATATCCAATGACAAGGTCAAATAAGGATTTGTTTTTAGAAAGTGTCACGCTGTGGTGTTAAAATGCAAATATACACGTCGGTATGTTTCACTCTCCCGTAGATACCGGAGAGAGATGGCATGTACAATATGAGTTCGGCTGCAAACACAATCGCCAACTGTGGAAATCTGACACACACACGTGCTTGTTTACATTCCATGTTAAATGCCTATATGTCTGCCATAGACTGTCGTATTCATTGCAACCGGGGGTGGCAGCGGGGAAAACGTAGATAACGACAGTACCATGCTCCTATTTTAACTCACGCTCAGTCTCTCTACCGCTCTACTACCATCATAGCAAACACACATAAGCATGCACTGGTAGGCTATTCATACAATGTCAGACGTGAAATTCACAAATTGATGTGGCTGCTCATTCTTTCGTTGTTACCCGAGACCCTCCCCACAACCCACCCCACCCAAGATCCGTACATGGACCCATCATCAATATAACCTGGAGTTATAATAATGTAATTTATGGTGTCAATTGCGTATACAAGGCATTTACACACGGTGCAATTCCCTCGGATCAAGTAGATTTAAAGGTAATCAGCAGACGGTGGCCGAGAGTCACGGCGTCAAATTTCAACTCCACCGCCCGTGTTCGATTCTCGTCCAGTTTGTCTGTGTAAATAATGTGATTTTCTTGCTAAGTCAATTATACGTTGTCTCGGATGGGGATTTTAAACGGCGGTCCCGAGTATCAAAGTTAAAAACCTCATTCATGAAATACGTTTATAAAATTTACAATTATCTTGGGTAAACGAACCATGTTCATTTTCATTTTTTCCCCAATGACTTATCTCCCCTTGGCTACCATTGTTAATTTTCGCATTCTATTTCGCATAACGAGTATGGCATTATTGTTGGCTGGAGACATGTCTAGATCTTGCTCATCCATATACTTCTAGAAATGTCGGTACTACAAAGTCTAGGACACATCCTGAATAAGTAAGTAATAATCCAAATAATACAACTTTTATTGAATACGCTATTTTAAACTGTAGACGTGATAGTATAGTTTATATATGATGTTTCTTAGCTGTGCTCCATTAGACGGTTCTAATAATTTCCGAAACTTGTTTAGACCTCAGAACACGTCTTGTTCACACAGTGGGGTCAGCGTGTGAGTGCACACACGAACGAACACGACAGGTTCCAACCTGTCGTGTTCGTTCGTGTGTGCACTTACACGCTGACCCCACTGTATGTTGTCCATAGCACGATCGCTTGAATTTGCGTGTGGGCTCATTTTGTGG
The DNA here is from genome assembly GCA_029237695.1 of Conchocele bisecta. NCBI lineage: Eukaryota > Metazoa > Mollusca > Bivalvia > Lucinida > Thyasiridae > Conchocele > Conchocele bisecta. Next base: position 21,436,179 of record CM055272.1, read on the forward strand.
TGATACATCACCATAAAATGGGTGGGCAGTCGTTATTATACATGACGAAGACAGTAAACATAAATAATATAGGTACTATATTTATGCTCAGATCGTCCATATTGTAAATAATTAATAAATCAGTCTGATGCAATCCCTATACAATCAGTATCATTTCATCGGAAAAGGGGGTGTTATATGTTATATACCTCCCATACCTTTCGTCTTTTTTGTCGATTTTTAAAATCTGCAAAATGCTAGTGCCAATTTGTTTAAAACCCTGGATTGTTAATAATGAACCCATATGTTTTTTTTATTATATACCTACCCTTGAAATACATAGTTATACGCTGTAAATAAAAGTCATATGTTCTCATCGATGAAATAAACATCTTCCGGTGAAAATACGACTACTTCCGCTATCTATATTCATAACGCGCACCTGCAGTGCCGGAATGCAAATAGGCTGCTACTACACATTCATTACCGTATACAGTCTAAAAAACTGCTAATTTCCATGGAGTGGTATATAATATTCATATTTTTGCAACGAATATTACATATATGTTCATCTCGTGGTGTGAGATGTCCATATTTCACGAGTGCCATTAGGCACTCGTGAAATATGGACATCTCACACCACTCGATGAACATATGTTTCATATTCGTTGCAAAAATATGAATACCCTCTATATGCTCTTGATTGTTGTCAATTGTTGCTTCCCGTAACCTACACACATTATAAAATCAATACACAAACGATTACTGTCTGTTTCACGAAAGCGAAAGCTGCCCAAATTTTACGGGCATATTAACAACGCAAACACAATATTTTTTTTCGATAATATTATAATATAGCAAAATTTAAGATTGTGCCTTCTTTTTATTTCGTGAAATTGTGTCAAATATTGATTTTATCACGAAAAATTGATTTGTCTATGGGAATTTAACATGTCAAAAAACGAAATAATTTGGAAATTAACCCAGAATCCCGGCTAGATAGCTTGTAAATGATCTAACGAAGAAAACAAAAGTTAGATTTTAAAAATCGGTCCACTATTCTGAAATTAGAAAAATGTCCCCATTTTAATCCCCATAGACATTCTTCACAGAGTGAATTATTATTCCATAAAATGGGCGTTCACAGTGTGAGAACACAGTGTAATGAAAATTATAATACACTAGAGTAATACATCTAATGCAAATGAGGCGGCTACAGAAAGCATGCTGTGTGATCAGTACAGCTTCAATTAATGTTTCTTAGCTTATGCAATAAATATAATCTAACATTTGTTTAATATAGACTTTTTCCCAGATGATTATAGTAATCAACTCAATAATGAAGAGAAGCTTAGTTGCGAGGGGCATTTTTGGAATGAAATAAAATTGTATCTACATGTAGTTGCATCCCTTAATTTATCGTTTGAAAAAGGCGAATTAACCGTTCTCCAAAAAGATAGTATTATAAACCTAGTTCCAAAGAAAGGGAAAGCCAAGGCAATTGCAAATCGAATTAAACAAGTATTACATACTTTAATATATCCATCTCAAACTGGTTTCATTAAAGGTATATATATAGGGGATATAAGGCTATTATTTGAAACTATTGATCACGTAAATGAAAAAGATATTCCTGGTCTCTTGTTTTTTTTTTGCTGATTTTGAAAAGGCGTTTGATAGTATAAGTAATGAATATATACAAAACGTATTAACATTCCGAAATTTTGGACCCCATATTATGAAATGGATTGAATTATTTTATAGCAATATATCCATCTGTGTAACAAATAATGGATATCTTTCCAAGTTTTTTAGTCTAGGAAGAGGAGTCAGACAAGGCTGTTCATTATCCCTATACTTATTCACTATAGCAATGAACTATTGTTTCACAGTGTCAGGAAAAATACTCGTCAAAGGGAATATATTTATTAATGAAGAAATAAAAAATACAATGTTCGCAGATGACGCCACGTTTTGCATGGACGGCTCTAAAGAATCACTAGAAGCACTAATCAATACAATAGACAATTTCGGAAATATTTAGGGTCTACTCTTAAACTATTCAAAGTCAATAATTTTAACAGGTTCCATTAAATATTCTACTACTACATACTGTGATGAAAAAACAGTTTTCTTGGACAGCAGCCAGGGCTAAAACATTACGTATATACATGTATTTCTCTAACGATAAAAACAGAGTACACGATATAAATTTAATCCCAAAAATAAAGGAATTTCAACAATGTCTGTAGCCTATTTCACCAACGTTGCAAAGTATACTTTCCTAACAAAGTATACTTTGAGGGAGAAATTTTCAATTTTAGGATAAATTTATTAATTTTTATTATACTGAATGTATTACATTATCACAGCCAAAATTGGCTGTGATAATGTAATAAATTCAGTATAATAATTCTGCGTAGTTTTAATCATCAAATATATGCAATCGTTAGTTCTGTATGAAATAATGCATTTCGGAACAAGAGTGCCGCAAGTCACAAAATACGCCCGTCGAATATGGGCCAGACAGCGAAGATGCAGAAATGTGAAGCTGTCACCAAGGCAAGAAACATTAATGAGAATTTGAAAGTCTATAGCATTATTTCTTCATCTCGTTGTGCTGAACATGTATACTAATTTAGGCAGAGATAGAAAAGTAGAGTATAAAGTAGAAATGATAGGGAATTGGATACAATAATGTAGAAAAAATGGTTAAAAAGGTGATATTTTTCGGCATAAAAACACCAAGGTGCACATCTTCAATATGTGTAGAAGACGTGTATATAGTTTCAGAACGATCAACTGAACAGTTTCGGAGGAGATGTGTACACAAACTCTGTACCGTATATAGAATTGTATAGAAACATGTAGACAAAATGCCTAAATTAAAGAGGTGATATTTTTGTTAAAAAAATATTTTGTCCGCATAAAAACACCAAGGTGCTCATCTTCAATATGTGTAGAAGACGTGTGTATAGTTTCAGAACGATCGACTGAACGGTTTCGGAGGAGTTGTGTACACAAACTCTGTACCGTATATAGAATTGCATAGAAAAATGTAGAAAAAATGTCTAAGTTAAAAAGGTGATATTTTTGTTAAAAAATATTTTTTTGCCATAAAAACACCATGGTGCACATCTTCAATATGTGTAGAAGACGTGTGTATAGTTTCAGAACGATCGACTGAACGGTTTCAAAGGAGTTGTGTACACAAACTCTGTACCGTATATAGAATTGTATAGAAAAATGAAGAACAAATGGCTAAGTTAAAAAGGCGATATTTTTGTTAAAAAAATATTTTTTCGCCATAAAAACACCAAGGTGCACATCTTCAATATGTGTAGAAGACGTGTGTATAGTTTCAGAACGATCGACTGAACGGTTTCAAAGGAGTTGTGTACTCAAACTCTGTACCGTATATAGAATTGTATAGAAAAATGAAGAACAAATGGCTAAGTTAAAAAGGCGATATTTTTGTTAAAAAAATATTTTTTCGCCATAAAAACACCAAGGTGCACATCTTCAATATGTGTAGAAGACGTGTGCATAGTTTCAGATCGATCGACTGAAAGGTTTCGGAGGAGTTGTGTACACAAACTCTGTACCGTATATAGAAATGTATAGAAGAATGAAGAACAAATGGCTAAGTTAAAAAGGCGATATTTTTGTTAAAAAATATTTTTTCGGCATATAAACACCAAGGTGCACATCTTCAATATGTGTAGAAGACGTGTATATAGTTTCAGCTCGATCAACTGAACTGTTCCGGAGGAGTTGTGTACACGAACTATGCGCTTTTTCTTCAGCCGCCCGCCCGCCGTGCGGTAAAACATAATACGTACCGTTTTTTAAAAACGGTCGTATAAAAATCAATGATTACTCCCTCAAAGTATACTTTGCTAGATAAGTATACTTTGCAATTTTGATGAAATCGGCTACTGGAAGTATGGAAACATACAAAGCTTATCACGTTAGGAAAGATAACAGTTATTAAGAGTTTTCATTTCCTAAACTAGTATTCACCTTAA
>CM055272.1:21440685-21522297 GCA_029237695.1 Conchocele bisecta
AGTATTCACCTTAACTGTCCTAGATAAACCGAGAAAGGAAACCATAAAGGAAATAATTAATATCATGTTTGATTTTCTAAACCAGACAAAGTTAGTCGGAAAATTATTGTTCAAGGTATTGCAAAGGGTGGAATAAAATGATTGAGTTGGAGTCCTTTATTGGTGCATTAAAGGTTACATGTGTAAAACGTCTTACTAATGCAAAACCACATGGACAATGGAAAATACTATATTTAAATTTCATGAAACGTTTTGGTGGTGTTCATGTTTTGAAGGGAATTTTAACGCGACTGATGCAAAACAAATTACTAACAATATATTGTTGACAGAAATCCTTGAAGCATGGGGTAAGCTTAATTTTATAGACATTCCAGAGAGAATATATCAACACAAATAATATGGAATAATTCGAAGCTAAAATGAAATGGCAGAATGTGTTTCTATAAAGAGTGGCATGAACGTGGAATTAAGTATATAGAACAAATATATGATTATATAAGTAAGTCATTCTTTGCATGAACAACCATACCATATCAGTAATAACGATTATTTAAAATATTACAATATTGTAGCAAGCATAAATACAGATTGGAAGAGACAGATAAAAAACGAACGATAAATTCAATAAACACAAACACACTACTAATAGAAATAATTAAATCTACACAAGAATGTAACAAGATGCTGTATACTATGCTTCTTAGTCGTCAAACAAATGTTGTTTATAAAGCAAGAACAAAATGAAATGAAGAATTCGTCGATAAAAATATTAAATGGAAGGTAGTAAACACACATTATTATCAAACCACAATAAGTTCTAAACTAAGAACTTTTCAATACAAATTTCTAACGAAAATTGTAGCAACAAATGATTACTTGTACAAATGTGACATAGTAACTTCAGTTGTGTGACTTCTGTACCATGGCCCAGGAAACAAATAAACATCTATTTTGGGAATGCAATACAAGTCAGAATTTCTGGTCACAAGTGGGTTCCTCTTTAAAGGATCATAATGTTACATGTAACCTAGATTGGCATTTAATAAGTTTTGGACAGTATGAACAGAACAATATATTCTCAAACCTGTGCATTATACTTGGATTTTTTTTTATATATTCTTGTAAATTAAGGAACACAGAACCATACTTTTCTGATTTTAAAAGCTATTAAAAAAAATAATATTGAGAGAGCAATAGCTATAAACAAAAATAAAGTTGCTACACATGAACGAAAGTGGGATGGAATACAACTAGAATAACAATACATTATGTACACATAATGTTCTTATTTCATAGAGACCCGAAGTAGAAGACATACTAATGCTTATTACGACGTTGCTCGATTCAAATATATCATCTCCTTCCACCTGTCTCTCATTTTCTATACTCCCTCTAGCCTCAACTCTACTCCTAAAATCCGTATAACCATTAACATTTTCAAACATATTCATTCATCTATGCATGTCAATTCACATGGATACAGGTCAATGTACATGACAATAACAATTTTATTGTTTGTTTTATATATATATATCTACATGTTGAATTTAAGTTGTGTTTATACATGACTATATCTGGAAATAAAAACTACAAACTCAAAAATAAAATTTCTCCTTCTTTTGAGACCATGGGCCACGCCCCATATTTTGGGGTCATCATTGAAAATCTTGAAAATCCTACAGCATCGATCGTATGTGCAAAGGTTCGTCGAAATCATCATGTTGGTATGTGCGGAAACGTCGTTTGAAGGATTTAAAATTGACCTACTTGTCCATGGCGGCAATGAAACTCTATTTTAACAAATTTGTAAGGGCTTCATATAAGGACCATGACTGTAAGGTTTCGAGACTATATGCGAATCATTCGCGAGAAGAAGATGTTTACAAATGTAAACGACGACGGACGAAAGGCGGTAACAATATTATAAGGTATTGCGATTCTACACAGTTAATTTGCTTTGGTGTCATATTGCCCGTCTGAATCTATATTCACCCAAGAGATGGGCAATATTATAGGAATGAATGGCCTTTTTGTGGAATTTATCGGGGTATAAACTTGGAAAAGTCGCGGGAATACTGGACGAAGGCCGGAAGGCCTCGTCCAGTATTCCGCGACTTTTCCAAGTTTATATCCCCGATAAATTCCACAAAAAGGCCATTCATTCCTTATAATTCCAGCATTTGAAATAAATTCATCAAGAAAATGTGTTTATTTTCCGTTTTCTTAAGAATTATTTTAACTGCGCCTCACGGTTACGGAAAGTAGTTCGGCATGGAGTTTACTGGGATATAAATTTTGGACAGAACTTGCTACGGACCAATCAAATGTTAGGGAATTGTGTAAATATTTTTGTGCTGGAATTATGACACCATATTGACTGTGTAAAATCACAATAACGTATATTCGTACCGCAGATTCTTTATATTTCTCAAGAATTTAGTTTAAAAGTATATTGGTACTTGTATAACGTCGTAGAAAAATGGCACCAAACGGCATGACGTCATGAAGTTTATCTATGGTATGAAAATAGCTCACATTTACGGAGCCCCGCAGGGGACGTAGAATTCTTTTTTTAATTAATTCGTTCCCACGAAATAACAATTCGTTCCCTCAATTTAACAATTCGTTCCCACGGGAAGGCATTGTTAATTCGTGGGAATGAATTTTTATATCGCGGGAACGAATTGTTAATTCGAGGGAACGAATTGTTAAATTGAGGGAACGAATTGTCATTTCGTGAGAACGAATTGTTAATTCGAGGGAACGAATTGTTAAATTGAGGGAAAGACATGTCATTTCGTGTGAACGAATTGTTAAATTGAGGGAACAAATTGTTATTTCGTGGGAACGAATTAATAAAAAAAATCGATGTCCCTTGCGGGGCTTCGTACACATTAGCTTTGCTCAGGTGAGCTAAAATGTGAACATTTCACCTCTATAAAGAAGAAACAATCAGCAAGAAGCATAGCAATGACAACAATAGTTGGACAAGATGGTGTGCGATGAGATCATGTAATGGTCATACTTGGTCAAGTCAACTAAAGGGGGATGACGTTACATTGGCCATTGCAGCATACAGGAAATGAAGTCACAATGGCTGCTGCAGCACATAGGCGATGATGTCAAAATGGCGGCTGCGATGACGTCATAATGGTTATTGCAGCATACGAGCGATGAAGTCACAATGGTTATTGCAACTGACGGGCGATGACGTTACAATGTCTACTGCAGCGGAATGACTCCATAGTTTACCAAGAGCCTCTCTATATGAAGCCATTTCTCCTGAAATCAGAGGATCACGCTTTAAAGGAGCCGCTTGACAATCGAAGCCCCAAGGCACCTTAGTACAAAAATGAATGTGTTTTATTGTAACTTTTGAAAGTGAAAGTAGAATCTCTGTTGAATGTATGGCGTCAGACAGTACTTACTGAGGCATATCGCGTTTGTGTCGTTTCCGCAGATACTGTCACGTGAGTTGTGATGTCACATTTCCGCGCCACATGTCTCGCGGCTGCCATTGTCACCTGTCAGTGACCTACCTTGAGTCTGTTCATGCCTGTGTCGGCAACCCCGCCCAGCTTTTGTGGGTTGGTGTTGAAGGCATTTTGTATTATCTTGAACGCGCCACCCTGCATCTTGGCTTGCTGGAAAGCTACGTCCGCACCCTGAAGATAGCACCAGTTAAAGTGAAGATAAATGGAATAACTAAAAGTTTAATTAATTTTACACCGATAGATAATAACAATACAAACCACACACAGAAAACCCCATCCAAAAAATATAACCCAATCAAAGGTTATTCAAGTTTTCAAAACTACATTTTATGCAAATTTATGCATTTTTTTCCAAACCAAATTGTAAAAAAATGTAAAACTTATTTTCATAGATAATTAGACTTGATAATAATCATAAAACACAATAATTATTGTGCATTGGTGTTATCATATATAGTGGAAAGTGCATATTTCACCTAATCAAAAGTTTAAAAGATTTGTATGTGGATATATACACGAGTTCCGCAGCGTGAAATATTGCTTTAATATAGCTCAGTATTGGATCACGTGGTTTTCGAACATTGCCTAACGACGTTTTCCGACATGATCTTCAAATGACGCCATTTTTACTGTAGATTTTCTATAATCTAATGTAAACAAGGTGCATGATCACGTGGTTACAACAACAACAACAATGGCGCAAAATGTTGCAAGCGTGCCCACTCTAAAGTAAGTATTATTTGATAGTTTCCTTAATAGGCAACGGATTTTGATGAAATATGGCGCAGCAAACGCATCTTCGTGAGCTACATTTGGTGGTCGCGGGAGTTCGGCACATAATTATGCACACACATACTTCGGCACACACATACTTAGACACGGAAATCAATTCTTCGCAAAAACGACAGAAGTTTGGGCCAAAGTACCGAGACCACAAAATGCATCTTAACAAGACGCGTTTGAAACGCCATATTTTATAAAAATCCGTTACATAATAAGGACAAAATAAAAGAATACCTACTTTGAATCGGAGGGCTTCTGGAAGTTTCAGTACTTGTTGCTGTAACCACGTGATCATACACCTTGGTAAACACATTTAAAAAAAAACATGACGTCCCGCCGTTCGGATCCCACATCCTGTCTGCAACATCTGTACACTGCATTCATTATTACCTGCAGGGCATCTATGACGGCATCCATCGCTTGTAGTGACGTATGTAGGGAAGTGGTGACGTCACCGAGACTCTTCGCAGCGTTCTCCAACTCGACTAGATATGAGACAAGCCATGTTAGGTTGCATTTATTATGCTGTTATTTAAATTATTTGCACGGGTTTCGCTGTGAGAGAAACCTCGTGATCAACTCATAGAGAATAGTAGGTTAGTGCCGTGAATGGGGGAAAAATATCCGGCAAGGCTCAAGAATTTCTTTATTTCTCATCAGAAGTATATGTTGTGACCACTCATTTGAACCGTCTCGCCCTCGTGATCAACTCATAGAGAATAGTAGGTTAGTGCCGTGAATGGGGGAAAAATATCCGGCAAGGCTCAAGAATTTCTTTATTTCTCATCAGAAGTATATGTTGTGACCACTCATTTGAACCGTCTCGCCGAGACGGTTCAAATGAGTGGTCACAACATATACTTCGGTTCAGAAATAAGGAGAATAGATAGAGAATAGTAGGTTAGTGCCGTGAATGGGAAAAAATATCTGGCAAGGCTTAGGAAACGGGATGGGCGAGGCTCTGCCGAGCACATCCCGTTTCCGTGCCGCGCCAGATATTTTCCCATTCACGGCACTAACCTACTATTCTATTTACATGATTTATCCCGTCAACATTACAAAAAGCTTTAAAATGCAAAAAAATAACCCCAGCTGCATCTCCAAATCGTATTGACAGGATATCAAAAATGTTTCACGGCACCGTGTTTCACGGCACATACGCACTGTGTTGACGGGATAATACCCAGTGAAGAGAACACCCGTAATTGCGCGCGTGTTTTCTTGGAAACCACAAGCTACCATGCAAATTTGTATTACAGTCAAAATAAAGTTATTTGAAATCTTGAAGAGGATCTCGAATAATCTACAATGTTAATGTGAGTGAACACATTCCAAACATGCAATATATCTAGTTAATTTGGAGTTCGATATATTTACATGACGTCATATTTGGCGTCACACGTGACGTTGAAAAGTGGAAAACACGTAATTGTGTATAACTATTCATGCGCACAGCACAATTCATTGATTGTAATCTCAAAAATAAACTAATGGTGCACAAATATCCGCCGTGGAAGTGTAATAAATAGGATATTCCATCGTACAATGTACTACTGACGTACTGTCTGTTCCACGTTTTTCTGCCGACGAATCTTTGGCTATTAAACATATTAAATAGGCTAAACAATATTTAAATGTAAGTACTTTTTCATCAATAACAACAAAGTCACCCTTCCCAAAAAAATGTGTTTGATGAAATTCCATCAAATATTGATCATATAGCGAAAAAAAAAATTCCAATGGGAATTTAACATGGCGAGACAACTTGAAAATGATGTAACTAAGAAAACAAAAGTTAGATTTTGAAAATCGGTCCAAAAATATTTTATTTTTTTTTTAAATCTATTTTTACCGCCATGTTAAATTTCCATAGGAAAATCTGTTTTTTTCTTCAATAAAATCAATATTTGATGGAATTTCATCAAATAATTTTTTTTGGGGAGGGTGACTTTTTTTGTTATTGATAAAAAAAGTACTTACTTTTAAATATTGTTTAGATTTAATGTGTTTAATAGCCAAATGTCCGTCGGTAGCAAAACGTGGAACAGACAGTAGCTACAATAATTTGCCTCCGATATGTTATCTCACGAGAGGTATGGAGCGGGGTAGCAATTTTGTTTGTAAAAATGTACATGTTTTAATAGCTAGAAATGAAAAGTCATGCAGAGCATGATGTTATAAGCCGATCAAATCAGGGTTCAATATATGTCCACATTTTAGTAGTTACGGAATCTCAGGGAAAAGTGAGAGAGAAGTGTTGATTTCCTCCACAACCAAATTCTCCCAGTTATATTTAACTATCATGAATATCTGATCATAGCAATACTTATGGTAATCAAATGTAAATGAACTAGCAACAAGTTTATAAAACATTCTAATGTGTTAATAATTTCTCTATATGCTGGTATATTTTAGCAAAATAAGTAGATTCAGTTATATATATTGGGTCAAGTGATATTCAGTTTGTGTGGTAAGGGAACCTGTCACAATATCAGCAAATGGTAGTTTCAGTGTTGAATGGATATTGTATATCCCCCACTGCAGCGCCGTTAAACTTAAAAACGCTAAATTTAAGCCAACATTACATAAAATAATGTTGATGTTTTTCCCCCAAAACATCTGGCATCTAAGGGCCGTAATGGCTCCACTTTTCTCTCGGTACAGTATAAATATACTGCAGGGATAATCCCCACTCGTATATTTCATTGTTAATTAACAGTTTGTAGCGTATATTCTCGGCGGTATTTATACTCAAATGTACTTTGCAAAATAAATTACCTGTATCTAATGGTTGTATCTTCTTACAAATGAAGCTGATGTGCGATTATCAAGATCACGTGATCGGCAACTGTTCGATTGATTGGTCAGCTGGGCGAGCCAACATTGGTCCGGTCCAATCAAATCACGAATACAAAATATCACGTTTTGTAACGAATAGTTTGGAATTAATTGTCGAGATTCCGGCACCGCGTGTTAATTTTTGTTTCTTGATGGTTTTGTATACATTTGGGGTCTGGCTTTCCGAAAAATCCGGGTGCCATTTTTTTCGGACACGTTCAATGTCATTTCAAGGTCATTGACCTTTTTGGCATAATTGGAGCCCGTGTACCCTGAATTATACACCAATATGTCGTGTATACATATAACCCTAAACTGGTATAAATTACACAGAAGAACCGACTAATAGACACACTAAACATTTTCGGAAGATTCGATTTTCAACTCACATATCTGGTGGTCATATTTTCAAGATGGATATTCTGAAGCTCTGTAAGTGTGGTATATTCTGCGACTGTCATCTGTGTTGAGAACAGACGTCCAGACTTTGTCTGCCCTACTTTTGTGGGTGTCAAAATTGTCTATGTTCATGAAAGTAAATTATTATGGATTTGCAATTTACTTGGCGGCCATTTTCAGTTTTCTGACAATGGAGTAAGTTAACTGCAACATTATTCCAGTTGAAATAATTAACCTTTGAATATAGGTGAAGGCGCTTAGCATTACACAAATATGTAGCAAGTCAACCGAAATCTCATAAATACCCGATTTTTGGCGGCCATCTTGAAAATATGATAATTATATACCGAATATTAGTGTAATTTACGTAAATTCTTTAATATATCCATCAGAAATGTTTTTGAACAAGATACACCAATTTCCAAGTTAAGGACCACGACCTATTGTCTCATATATTGGCAGTTTTCGACTTCCGTCAAGCATAAAGTTCAATGACCTTGAAATTACCTTGAACTTGGTTTAAAATCAAAGGACAGAAAATCCTGAAATCCTTCGCAGTACGTGCTCAACCATTTTAATATTTCACACAAAAAATCATATATACTCCATTTAAAATCAATATATTCGTCGAATCAGTATATACATTATCAATGCTGAAAAAACAATATTTATCTTGACAAACATGATAGTTCAAAGTAATTTCACCTTGACCTTGGACATGAAGGCCACATGGGTATGGTACCTGTATGGAATGAAAATATGGATGATGATAAGGAAGTATATGAAGTTTGAAGTCAATCTGACTTACGGCTGCAGAAAACTTTAAGGCAAATCGTACGGATGCAAATGTCTAAGTAATTTGACTTTGACCTTGGAAATGAAGGCCGCATGAGTGTGGTATGGAATGAAAATATGGTTGATGATAAGGAAGTATATGAAGTTTGACGTCCATCCGACTTTCCATTACAGAGATAATGGGTACTCAAACTCTTTAATGTGGACGGACGGAATTACGAAAACTATATATACCCATCGACATACTTTGTATGCCGGGGGGGATATCTATAGTTTACACAGTTTAAACTTTATATAGTTTACAACAATTACAAACAAGAGCGAGCAGTCATGCATGGAACACGACAGGTGACATATGCCATCAGTCCCTTTTTTCCTGTCACAGTCATAGCTCAGGCACTAGACTGGTGACATATGTCATCAATCCATTTTCTCCTGACACAGTCTCCTAAATTTAAAATTCATATCATTTTCCAATTCAAATAGGAATCCTCAGCGATTTGTAACCCAGAGGATATAACAAAAACGTTCTACTTTCACTTTCATTTCAGCTACACATTAAATTTTAATTTATTGAGTAAATGATGCCGAACTATTTATTTAAATTAATATCTAATTATTTAAATATACTTTTTTTAATTCATAATACAAATAATCTAGAGATAATTATTATCCTGCTAGTTCAAGCCGGCTGCTGCACGAGTGCGACGATACAAAGCCAAGCATCGCTCACGACATATACATTCGAGTGAAAATGTATATATGAAAGTAAAACTGTTGGCATGTCCTTGTGTACACGCAGGTAGAACACAATAATTTAAACCCACCATCATAACACACAGTATTTCAACTAAGTGATCTTTTGCTAAGGTAGGTCTCGACTCGTATAGCTTGCTGGCACTCGACTTGGCATCGCTTACTTGGCTATAAACGGTTGCCTATTTTTGATGAAAAGTAACCATATATTGGCTGGGATGGTGTTATGATGAGCCGTTTGCCAGACTCGCCCTATCTGTCCTATCACTTGGCTGAAGGAAATCTAAAAATCAGACTGTTTTACACTTTCCTTGTCACTAATGCTTCCTTCAAATGCATCACTTACATAAACAATAGCACCATTTGGAGCAATATCTACAAGAAATGTGTAAGATGTATATCCCTTGTAGGAGGAGTACTGATTTCCTTGAGCCTCGAAGTTACCAGGCGATTGGACATGAACTTCAGTGCAACCTATTATACACCTTATATTTCCTTCTTGAAGCAAACATGGCTTTGCGAAGTGCATAGAATTGTTTGTACAGTAACTGGATCCATGTGATGATGATGGTGGAAACCAGACGTGTATTGGTTTAGAACCGATAAGCTAAATCATGGTGCAATAAGCCGAGACGTAGACGTATTAAGGTCATGAATAATTGGTTCATTGGTGACATAGTTCTTTTGCGCCCTCGTCTTTTACTCGGAGTCTTATTGGCATCAGACACATTAGAATTCCAATAGTTCATCTTTTCTGTACATTTCCCTAAAAAATCCAACAGACACATGAATTGAATGTAAGTTAATCCAATATAAAATTTAAAGGCTTTATCATCATCCTTGACACTGTCAACATTGAATGTGTCATGAAATGCAGTAGATGTGTCCGATGTTTGTTTTTTACCCACAGGCTTACGTAATGCAAATGGTGTAACACTTTCATTTAATTTGGCACTGTTTTCCAATATTTTATTTTGTATACTTCATTTAATTACTTCAGTTGTTGATGGATTGTCTGTTTGACATTCATGATCACGTACAGAAGGTTTACAGGTGGTTCCAACACTTATAAAGAGCTGTCGCTGGTCTGGAATGGTCTGGGTATGTGAAGTTGGTGGAACTTCTGGTGCGCTGGAGCCCACGACACCCACATCACTTTCATTTATATCCGTCAACAGCAGTAGACTCTGCGCTGCATCCGATATTTCCAGTTTGATTTGCTTTGGTGATCGATATTCAGGACGCCTTCTTTTAGTTGTGACCTGCAAATAGAAAATGTACACACAATACCATTAATTTCATTATAAATCATTTCAATAGATCCAGATGAGCCGACTGATCATGCTGAGCTCATTATTACGTGCATCAGCAATATCTGGACTGTTGTCAGCATATACCCAGATCAGATTGCACACTTATGACTGACTGACCTTAGGGCTAGGAGCATGGCATAATATGAACAGTATGGCCCATTTTACAATTATTTAAGTTGAAAAACTGAAAAACGGATACACACACTCCCCACACACAGACGGACATACGGACCTTTGTGACATGTGTTAGCCAAACCAGCATGTGCATCAATACAGTCTGATCACTCAGATCAGGGTCAACATTCATGATTATTACTCAAGAAAATGCACAGGCTGACTCTTGAGTGGCCAGTTCAGACCAATAATATAATCCAGTTATTTGCACTGTCCGGACACACAGCCGTCATTTACAAGTTGTATAGGTCCTACTGTGCATGTACATGTATGTCAACAATTAATAGGCCTAATGTATACGTGTTCCGCATTTGATGGGGTCGGGATATTCAGCTGTCGGGCCTCATCCACCCACAAAGTGCATCGACATATGTAGGTGTCTCTGGTAACATTGTCAATGGTAAAATATTTTCGACCACAGTTCTGTACCCAGCGTTGACATTTTTCTCGATTTTGTGCAGGTTTTGGAAACCCGTTCCCAAATCCATCCAATAAAGTATTTGTCTTCACCGGGTTTCAGGGTTCGTGAATCGCCAAAGCAGCAATGTTTTCTTGTCACCATTATGTTGCGCAATATTCCAGCGTAAAACATGTACTGTATGCTCTATGTATCTACAGATTACACTCCGCAATACACAAAGTTGTAGTCCGAATTCTGTGGAAGCACGCTAGTGGGCGGAGCTACCGGAGCTACCTGTTACAGTGTCATCTAAAAATAGACGCAAGCTCCGTACAAATTGCCCCGGGACTAGAAGGCAAACCGCCTAACTTTAGTTTACCGAACTCTTGTAGTTATTTTTAAAACGTTTATTTATAGCCAGTTTACCTAACTCTTGTAGTTAAAACGTTTATTTACAGCCAAATTGTGTTATTTCGCTATATTTAAACGGATATAATGGCCAAAAATGAAAAATTATCCGGTTGATGTAGTTTGGAAGTGATAGAACAAATTTCACGTTTGTAGATTACCGAATATAGGAGAAAAGGGTGGTTACAAACTTTTTCACAAACCAATGGATAACCAATATATAGCCGATCTGTAAATAGATCGGCTAATAATAATACACTCGTGCACGACGGCTTCGACGCTTTAAATAGTGGGAAATAATACACGAGTACGTGTACGTCGGCTTCGATACTTTAAACAGTGGGAAATAATACACGAGTGTACGTCGACTTCCGCGTAAACAACGAGTACCGTTATTCAAAATGTGCAATCGAATATCATCTGTATATTTGCTATCGAGATGTCGAGATGTTCACATAATTTGTCGAAGTGAAATGTATCCTGATAGAATACCATGTCTTTTGATATCAAGTTTATCCGGAAAGTGTGCCCTCTGAATGATTCCGAAGCCTGATAAAGTTGACATCAAATGAAATAGCCTGGTAGTATATTTATCAGGTAACGTATAATGATACAGAATGAGCAAATATGACGCGGAACTGGTTGCTTCATTACATATACGCCAAATAAATTTGGCGTATATGTAATGACGCAACCAATTGAAAAACCATCAACATCAACATCAATATCAACATCAATATCAACATTCAAGAACAAGATGTTGATGCGATGTTTCATGACGTCATGTGGCATCGTTCGATCAACGAATCGTCATATCAGCTGGACTATTAGTTTTACATGTACAGTAGGCACAAACTGTTCTTTATATCAGTCACATCATCGGAGACATGTTCTGGCAAAACAAACATTCATTCACCATTACCCCACGTATTGATTGGCATTATTATACATTTTATATCAGACCTACATTTGCACAATAATATCAGGGGCGATGACCGTGTTTCCTGAAAATGTTAACGGACATTAATATTTATTCTCAGTATTTATTTTTTGATGTGCAATGATCATAATTTATAATCTGTCGAAAATATAATTAGCATTTATTTAGTAGACTATAAATAATTAAAAAATATCATGCCTCATATGCAAATGTAATAAAAATTACCACCGCTCCTCACTATCAGTAAAATGTATTTTTTAGAACTAGTGGAATGGTGACACAATTATACACTTATTTAATTCATATAAAGAACATTTTGTGCCTACTGAGTGGGCATGTACCTTTAAAGTATTAAGACCAGGATGCGCACATCTAGTTAATACATAATAAAACGGTGATGTCAGTCAGTATGCATTCGACCAATACAGAGCCGGTACACCTGATAAAGTGAAACCGCATTTAATTTAATTACCTGAACGTGTCCTTATAGTAGACACCTCCGACTGCATGCTGGTCTTCTGTTTAGACAGGCCCTGACACTGTGTTCTCAGTGTCCCCGCCTGTCGTCGTTTCTGTCTCGCCACTCCTCGGAGGTCTCCGGCTTTCCGGGAACAGTCGCTGGCATCATTCAAGTTGACAACGACAAACACTCCCGCCACCAGGATACTAGTGCCAACTGGTGAATACATCGATGGTCTAGTAGTATAAGGTCGTAAACAAGTGCGAAATCATAGTTTTAGAAAGATGACTCCAAACACCAATATAAATGCATTTTCCCGTGTATTAATTTATGCACCAATAAATGTCTTCCCCGCCCCGTCGTGGCAGTGATTGTGGCAATGGGCAAACCACCAGGTTTGAGACACATGATTAAAGGCACTGTGTCTCGGATATGGGCTGATTATAACTGTGAATGAAACTCTATCTTACAAGCTGGCATACTAGTGGTCACTAGTCTATAATAATTATTATCATTGCACAACTAATCAAAGTACTGAAAGTACTGAAATATGTTATTTCCACAAAATCTGATCACTTGCGGAACTAGAGACTGAAAGTTGCATATTTTCTCAATCATCATCCAGAGACAAATGTACTGTGATGGTGCAAACCAATTCCCATTCATACGTTTTCTCTAGAATAAATTATTGTTTGAAACTCCCAGACAAAAGTGTACTAAACTAGCTGCTAACTGGTCAATGCTACCTAACTGTGAGAACTAAAGATACTAGCTACTGTATTCATACGCACGAAATGTCTTGATTCGTATTTTCCCAAAACTGTGAAAACTATTCAGAATATTATATGTAGAGTTTTAAATACAAAACAAGACAGACCAAAACGCCATATAGGATAAGTTGGCACGATTTTCATGGCGGTACTCGCCATTTAGGCGTAGCACGACAATATGGCTGCCCCCATAGCCATTTGCGTGACATAATATGCTATTTCCAGGGAGAGTAACATATATTCAAAGTACTGCAAGTACTGAGACTAAGTTTGCTCCACAATATCACTAACAAGTATTATTTATTTACATAATGATGTTTAATGGCTTATCATCAGTTATGGTAATTTTAGGTCAGTTAACAGGGTCAAATCCCATAATATGAAATAGGCACTACCTATGACGGGCGACGTTAGTATATGAAACTAAGCTTTACCATGATGTTAGTATGCTATGAACGGTACCTTAGTATATTGTAGTATTGCAGAGCTACTTCCCGCAACTACCATGGTGTTACACCTTCTCTATTCGAATTAAATAGTGTCATCGGCGCACTTCTCTTATTTGAACCAGTGATACAATTTAGATATTTCCTTCTAATATATATAGTACATTAATAGCCTAGGCATTAGTACATTCACGATCATTTTACGGAAAAAATAACGGCTAAGCATTTCCAGTGATATTGTTCTCAATTCTCGCAATCTCAGTCGTCATTGAGCACGACTGTCACTTCGAGAGTTATACACATTTTGCCCATTTTTAGTACCATTTGTGTTAAGTTTTACATTTACTTTTGATTAACCCAGAGCTGTGCTAGAGGTGTTTGTATCTTGGACTACAGCAACAGGGGCCCGTTTCACTAAACTTCGTACGACTAAAATGTTCGTAGTGCACATGTAGAATCGTCCCCAGGAGCACCAGACCCACACTTGCAATGTATACTTTTTTTCTGGTAGTAGTGTTCCGCAATTATCACAGATCGCTTGACTATGTCTTGCAATTTTAAACTCACATCAGCGAAGTTAAGTGCAGCGTGGCGGCTATAGAAATTCTCCAGGTGCGTCCTTCCAGTGATACTATTATTTTCTCGATCCCTGGTGGTATTTGAGCACATTTTGACTATTTCTCGTATTAATTGTGTCCTTTTTACATACAGCTTCACTGCAGCTGTTGCTAAGAGGTACTTGTGTCATTGACTGTGAATACATCACAGGCCGTGACACTACCGAACAGGCGCAATAAAACCGCACTTGCAATATATAATTGTTTCTATTAGTCATGTCCACAGAGTATCATGGATCGCTTGACTATGTCTTGTAAACAAAGTCACAACAGATGCGGTTTGTATCTAATGATGATGAGAGAGATATATTGTGCTTCTATCTAATGATGTTGAAAGATAGAGAGAGAAATATTACGGTTTCTATATAATAATGTTCAGAGAGATAGAGAACAGAGAGACGGACGGACGGACGGACGAACTTACATTTCGGACCTTAGGGGGTACTTGCTATATAAAAGATCAAAGGAAATACCCCGTAAGACACAATAGGCTTACGGGGTACGGATTAAGTTCCATTGTGTTCTAACCCTAACCTTTTGTATTAGGCCACGCCCCCTACCCCATAAGTATCCTAATGTGTGCCCGGACGGACGGACGGACGGACGGACATTCCAACGAATTAGGTTTATGTGTCTATTAGCCACATAAGACCCGTCCGTACACACGCAATAAGCCACATAAACCGACAAAAAAGCCACATAAACCAAAAACAGCGTTCTCACGAATTGGGTTTTATGTCACTAACCCACCCCTTATACAAGTCCATAGCCCTGTGGGGCTAGCCACGTATACCCAATATGTCTGCCCGGACGGACGGAGACGGACGGGACGGCTGGGAGGATGGGAGGGAGGGAGTGGGAGATGAGAGAGGAATGAGAGGGAAGAGAAGAGAAGAGAGGAGAGAGGAGGTTAATTCCATCGGTTTTTATGCTGGCATGTTGCTGATTTTTCGCGTCACACGAACATAATTCTTAGATCACGAGTAGTATAGAAAACTTTTTATAGTCTCCGATGCATCCGCATCCAGGGATTGGGATTAAAATACAACGTAAACGTATGGGGATCGACTAATCGATAACTCGAATATCTAGGTTACGCGAGAGTTATCGTTCTTGACCATGGGAGGTAATACGTCTTCCCTTACCGTTACCGATTCCCGCGAAAAGGGGTCTTACGATCGTTGAGAGTTATCGTTCTCGATCATGGGGGGTAATACGATTTTCCTTACCGTTATCGATTCCAGCGAAAAGGGGTCTTACGATCCTCTATAGACCGCCGTATACCTCGAAATATACGCGTGCGTATTCGTCGGTAATTGTCCGTTCGTCCGTCCGTCCGCGTGTTCGGTGACGTAACGCTCGAACGTTTTCGCGGGCAGCGAACGGGGTGTTACTATAGGTACCATCTCCCCGCGTTAAAGGGTTGTGCCAGGGAGGAGGAGGTACACGTATATAGTAAATTACCGTATCGGTCGGTGCAGTCAAGAAAAATAAGGGCGTTTACCCGTATTATACCCGTTAATAGCAGACGACAATTTCTACCCGTATTCGATATACGGATCGATACCGTTGATGCGGGCTATTTAAAATGTCACAATGGGTTAATATTACGCGTTATTGGCTAGAAAACATATTTGTATTTAGCTTTAATAACAAGTCTCGACATGTTGAAACACGTTTACTTAACTGACCATCTAATAGCTATAAATACGGTACTTTTCCCGAGATTAAATCATTCTTGATAGAGGCTTCGCCGATATAGCAGAAGTCCTACTTTATAGACATTCTCAATTCGGATATACTCGATATAGCGTCGGGGCGGGTATATATATAGAGAAAAGTATATATATATTTAAATTACAAGCAGCAAGATGGATTCCGTTAGCGGTACGTGTCGACTAGGAAACGACATTATACCCGTTTCGATATACCGCGGGTTTTCCCGTGACATAGGCGCTATCGATTCGTTGACTAACTAGCCAAAACATTCTCCGCTTTATGGCCGTAGGGAGCCGGTTTCGATTTCAATACGTCTTAAGTGACCGATAATCATATTGATACGGGATTTATACAAAATTGTATAGAATATTTCAAAGAGAGGATTATGTCCGTAGTCGGGACATCTCGATTCGAACCGTACTTTATAGCATTCTCAATTCGCGAGATAGCGTCGATGACAAAAAATTAGGACTCTTCGTAGGGCCGAATTGTTATATCATAGGAACGAATTGTTAATTCGAGGGAACGAATTGTTAAATTGTGGGAACGAATTGTTATTTCGCGGAAACGAATTAATAAACAAAAATCCATGTCCACTGCGGAGCTCCGTGAAATCTCGATTATGACCGTTTTCTCGTGAAAGTCACAATTATATTCAACAAAATGCAGCCAGTAACCGCGATAGACCTAGTATATGGTGCATCGTTATGGACACTCCGTTTGCTCGCGAAGCGTTAATGCTCAATTGTGGCTGTGATGACCTATGCCGATTATTAGAAGAAGGCCAGGGGTTTCGCTGACTGAATGGCGATCAGTGCAGATCCTGTTGGCGTCCAGTTTAGAGAGGTTTCACTGTAAATCAGGCATTTGATCGTTCTGAGCCACAGTCGTGTGATATGCGATCATGAACAGACATTATCACTTGAGATAAATGACCAAGAAACAAAATAAAATCACATAATTATTTGCTTGGTGTCCTGTTTTGAGAGGTGTCGCTGTAGCTGAAATATACGCATTCCACTATGACGCCAATGATAAAATATTACTACAAACAACGGATCCACTCCCAATCCTCTATGATATGAAATTATATACGTATTTACGATCGTTGAAACACTCATAATAATGCACGATGTTCTGCACAAAAGAACCATTGATTCACAATTCAACGGATATAGTAATTAAGTGTCCTATAGATACGTGACTTACTTAGTCTCTGACGCAAAGTCTCAGGCAACAGTCGTGGATCCGCGGAAATCTGTGACTAGCAACGGTGGGGGAAACAAACAATTGTCAAGATTGCGTGCGATTGGTCGTTGGAAACCGTATATTAACACCATGCTGCACTGTTGTGTGCGATGTAGACATTGGTCAGCATGCACATCTATGCCGGTTAAGCGGCGTGCATTCTGTATTATTTGATTATGAAATTTCATGAGCACGCTTTCTCGGCGCGCTGCGCTCAAATTTGAGAAATTTGACTATTCGAGAAATCCGTAATAATTAGTATATTTAAACAAATGGTGGGGCCGTTAAGCACCACTCCATTCCATTCCATTTTGCAGACTACTAGTATGGCCATGACCAAACAACAACATTAACTCGATGTATGCATATTTTAATTGATCGTACAATTTTTAAATTTTACTAATCATCTAGTTATTTGGTAGCTGGCCTGACACTCGTACAATGGTATACTTTTATTTCATTTGCCACATATATCATCTACCATGCTTGGCACTAATTGATATTAGTGTGTGAATGGGCCGTTAAGCACCAGTCCATTCCATTACATTTTGCAGACTACTAGTATGGCCATGAACCAAACAACAACAACATTAACTCAATGTACGACAGGGACAACACGTATTGATACTGTTGCTGTCCGTTACAATGCGTGGACAGTATATACATGCATATATTACATGTACATCATATAAAATGAATTTTATTTTCGCGAACGTGTGGCGCTACGGACGAGACAGCAATAACAAACGTTATCAGTACTTTAAAGACACAGGATATCAGATATGCCCGGAAAATGATGATTAATAAAACAGTTTACTAAATCATAATGTTATTGCGCATTTTTATTATGGTATTGATGAATACAAGTTTAACTATCCGTCAGCCGAAAACAATTTGGTAAAACTATGTTTATAGTACTGACAAATAACTAGCATTGAGCTCGCTAGGTTTTCTGCAATCATGGTTACTGAGTTAATTCAACTAGTAGATATATCTAGAATTGAACGTATTTACATAGGTGGTAAAGTTACCGGTCTAACCCGTTCAGTCTCAATTAATAGGCTCGTCCAAGAAATTTGATGGGCATCACTATCGGAACGAAGAAAAATACAAATGATAGTTTCTGTATATAGAAAAGGCAGGTAAGCTTCCAACATGTCTACGCGAATTATTACCACAACTTGTCGGAGCAAGTAGTCCATATGAATTGCGTAATTGGAGCAATTTTATTGCATTAGCCAGACGAACAGAAATGTACTCGAAATAATGTATACCGTCTTATATGACAATTATGGAAACGAGTTAGTTGAGGAAATTGAGAGTTCTTCTTCGATAGCCGTTTTTTCAAGACAGGTTAAAACAACTATTCAAACCGCCTAATTGTTCCAGAACACTATCTGATCGGTGATAGAACGCAATCTGCTTTTACTACGACCGTATACGAAAGCAATGGAGTAAACTAAATTTAGACATTTTTATGAATAATCTGCGAGAATCATCATTGTGTGACTGTATACTCGATGTAGATTATGCCGAGCAATTCTCTTTAAAATGCCCGTCATTCCACCAGCAACGCCAGTAACTACTTACCGCAAACCCGTCAATACTACCGTTATCTATACACGTAACTACATTGTACTCAAGTGTGGGGAGTTAACATATTTTGAAGGTAATGCTAGCTCTTTTTAGAAGTCCAAGGCCTACATTAAGCTTACTCGTCGTTTCAATAATCGAGGTATACCTATTCACACGTTCCTGCTTTGTGAAAACTATGCTTACTCGGTGGCCCGATCTTGGGATGTCAATTGGTCCGTATTCACAGGACAGTGCAACAAGAATTATTGGCTATCTTCGCTTATTCTGACGATGACATACATGTCGGTGTGGGTGTTTAATAATATGTGACGGTGGCTGGAGAAAGGGAAGCGATGGCACCTCTAGTCAATCAAATTGTTAATGCACCGGAACACCACCGCGGCCCATGAACGTTTTATAAATATAAAGTGTTCGAATAACGTGAGGGTGTCATTGACTGAATAACTAGCAGCGCAAAACCTTAACCAGACTGCGCTGTTGCGCACACTCATCAGGGCCTGCGCTGTTCTCATGGGTCATATGACTCGTTTCGCCAACCACCGTGGCACGACCGTTGGTGCGTTATACTTTACGTGACATTTTAGACAATTTGAAATCCTAATTCTACACGTATTTATTCTATTAAAAAGTTACATTATACATACAATGTATCAACATTTATGTCTAAAGTCATTATACCACATGTTATAGTGCACGCAATAAGTAATTGGAGAGGTCTGTAACTAATGTTGTTAAGACTTGTTGGCCATCCCGTTTGCTTTTCTTAATAGTAAAGTGTATATTTTGAAACTGTTGTATGCCGTCTATACATAGCAATACAAATTTAAATCATAGGTGGTAATGTATTATCAATTCATAATTAAACGGTTCTATGTTTCCTGGTACAGTGCATCGTGCTACAGTAATAGCGGACATGCATTTCAGTTATCAAATTATTTACATATTTATGAGACTCTACACACGTATATAGGGAACAAACACAAATAAACTCATTGGACGTTTATCAAATAAAAACGGTGAGTTCAGTGCATATATGCCATTCGCAGTACATAAAGCCGAAACAAACGCCGTATCGAACATGTTGTCCGAGATATCAGCCGAGACATAGTGACTTTAATCCGATCAGTATAACCAGTGAGAATATCCATATTGCTGTACGGCCACGGGTACATTGTCATCTGTGTGACTGTAACGGGGGAAATCTGGCTGACAATACGCATAAATTCGAGGCCGGTGTATTTTCAGGTCGGCTGCCATAGATCGGCCGCCCCGCCGATATGCGCTTGCTAGATGCATATGGGCGGTGTTTTACGAGCGACAGTTTTTGTCTGAGGCGGGGTGGGCCCGGATTATTAACGGAACATCAACATTTGCGGCTCGTCTCAAACATAATACGGTCCATTGTATCAGCCGCGGTGTATACCACACTGTAATGAAACAAGAAAGGTGAAACGGTATTTCCGGGTTGTTTTAAATCTTGAGAAAGAGACACGCCGTTTCTACTCATATATGCTCGTACTCTTAGATAACGTAACAGCATCACATACATTTATGTAAGGTCTATGCTCCGTACATAGAGTCAGCCCAGAACCAAAATCGGGCTGCGTGAAGTGTTACTAAAGTACATGTACATCGTATTTGTAATTCGCCATACTGTGAAAATGGACTTCCTGGTACCCACCCAGCATGCTGGTTTGGGGAACTGCGTTATTTATGCGGGTGTGTCCATAACGGCGGCGTTAGTTTTGCACATTGCGTAAGTCACCAACGACAGTTATCATAATGCAAGAGGTATTTAAACGTAAATGCTTTTGTAGCGATGAAAACGTCTGACGATCCGACGTAGGCATGCTGAACAGTCTGTTTAGACGAATACTCTACGTGCGTTATATTTCATGTATCTACATTTATTGTTGACCCGTTATGCTTCGTAATAAACACAGCGTGTGTAAGAAATTGTTTGGGAACACACATACCAGCCAACTGCTCGGACAATATTCTCCCATGCGGTAAAACTGGCATGGTAAACAGAACTACTTTCCCGAGCGGACGGAAGGTCTTCCAGTTGTTTATGGTATTTATGTGCACCGTCGACTTACTTTTCCCTGTCTTTCTGCGCGTGTACTACGCGTTATGTTTACTTTTTTCTCGACAATCAAATGATGTTTATACACTGCGTTACCGCCTGAGTCCAGTTCGTTGTCTATGATTTGTATGTTGGTATATTGTACTTGGCGATGGGCATTCGCTATGAACGTATTCCATTATAGAGTTCGCTCTGCAGTTTGGGACGTAAAGGGCAGCTACTTGTATGATGTCAGAAAAAGCTACGTGACATTTCGAACACCCATTATGTATATCAACTGGAGTATTAAAAAACTCGCATTTTTTTCTGAATATCTACGGAATAACTCACCTTTCTGTCTGAATACTGAAGAGAGCAAAAATGCCGGACTAGTGTACGTCCCGATCAGAACGCAAAAGGTCACGATTACGAGTATGTGTCAGTCCGAGATGCGCACATTTTGTAATAACACCGTACACGACAATTGACATAGGCTTGAGCGTAACTCGATGTTTAACTCGTAATTCCGAAAAAAGTACGTATTGAAAATCGCGAACGGGGTTTGGTTCCGTTCGCTCATTTCCACCGCAGAATTACCGTAATGGTAATTATATGATGCAAACGCCACCTAGCACCGATTACTGACACATGATTATACCTTTAAAGTATATTCAAGCGTAAGCGATATGTACTGCTCATACATGTAAACATTAATAAACAATATGTACATATATGTGCATTGACACTAAGGCTGATTCACTCAAATTTACGAGGACATGCGGAATATAAAGAAGTTTGATGATGATGAATAACCAAAACTAAAACGGCTCTAGCAAAAATCTAGACGAGCGTTACAAAAAGTGGAACGCGCGTCATAATATGTAACGAAACGTAACGAAAATTAAAACGTCCTCTACGGAAAAATACGCTAAAACGAACAAAAATCGAAACACGGCCGGTATTTGGTAACATTATGTTTACATAAAACTTTCCGAACTTAACACAAAACTGAACGCGTGTCACAAACATGCGTAAACATTACACTGGTCAGTGTTTATGCGGGGATTAGAGGTTCCATTGAATAACCGTATAATCGGTTTCCCTATACCTATTTCCCGTTTTAAATGTATGCACTGAACGAGATTTTGTAGGCGGAACTGGGTTTACTCTGGTCGCAATATTTATAAAAATGTGGTACATTACGTATTTTCAATAAATTACCTCGACTGTTAACTACTCTGCAGAAGTATATTTCCGCTCGAAAATCGTGTTCGGCAGCGCATGAGAATCGTCTCCGAGTACAACATCTCCGACATAAAACCACCATCTACACTATCCGTTGTTACGTTTCACAACTGTTCGTCCGCGCGTCTAGCGTACGTTTCACGACCGTACATGACCCGGTGTCCGGTCCATACCGCACCAGTGTCACTTAGCTCCAGTCCCAAAAGCAATATGATTAGTACATATCGTAATACGTTTAATGGCACATAACAGGATTTAGCTCTCAAATATTGTACACCAAAGTGGTCATATACATGAACTAACATTACAATCTGGAGTGGACAGATATTTTGGACAATGTTTAATTCTAATTATGAACATTTCAGCTATGCATGCATGGGTATTTGGCTTCTAAGACTATTAGAAACGTGAACTTAGTTTGACAGTATTGCAATAGTTGCTGAAAAATGTGTGGATTAGAATTGCATAACATAATTCTAATTGGAGTGGCGGCACCACTTAACAAATGACGTTAGACATTCACTCAAATGTACGAGTACATGCGGAATATAAAGAAGGTTATTGTGTTGATGATGATGATGAATAACCAAAACTAAAACGGATCTAGCAAAAATCTAGACGAGCGTTACAAAAAGTGGAACGCGCGTCATAATATGTAACGAAACGTAACGAAAAATAAAATAAAACGTCTCTATAAAATACGTTAAAACGAACAAAAAAATCGAAACACGGCCGGTATTTGGTAACATTATGTTTACATAAAACTTTCCGAACTTTAACACAAAACTGAACGCGTGTCACAAACATGCGTAAACATTACACTGGTCAGTGTTTATGCGGGGATTAGAGGTTCCATGGAATAACCGTATAATCGGTTTCCCTATACCTATTTCCCGTTTTAAATGTATGCACTGAACGAGATTTTGTAGGCGGAACTGGGTTTACTCTGGTCGCAATATTTATAAAAATAAAAGTGGTACATTACGTATTTTCAATAAATTACCTCGACTGTTAACTACTCTGCAGAAGTATATTCCGCTAGAAAAATCGTGTTCGGCAGCGCATGAGAATCGTCTCCGAGTACGACATCTACACTGTCGTTGTACGTTTCACAATGTTCGTCCGCGCTTCTAGCGTACGTGTCACGACCGTACATGACCCGGTGTCAGATCCCATACCGCACCAGTGTCACTTAGCTCCAGTCCCAAAAGCAATATGATTAGTACAATCGTAATACGTTTTAATGGCACATAACAGGATTTAGCTCTCAAGTATTGTAGACTCCAAAGTGGTCATATACATGAACTAACATTACAATCTGGAGTGGACAGATATTTTGGACAACGTTTAATTCTAATTATGAACATTTCAGCTATGCATGTATGGGTATTTGGCTTCTAAGACTATTAGAAACGTGAACTTAGTTTTGCAAGTATTGCAATAGTTGCTGACAAATGTGTGGATTAGAATTGCATACAATAATTCTAATCGGAGTCGACACCACTTCACAAATGACGTTAGACATTCACTCAAACGTACGAGCACATGCGGAATATAAAGAAGGTTGATGATGAATAACCAAAACTGAAACGGATCTAGCAAAAATCTAGACGAGCGTTACAAAAAGTGGAACGCGCGTCACATAATATGTAACGAAACGTAACGGAAAATAAAACGTCCTCTAAGGATAAATACGTCAAATGGAACAAAAATTGAAACGCGGCCGGTATTTGGTAACATTATGTTTACATAAAACTTTCCGAACTTAACACAAATCTGAACATGTCGTCAGTTATCCTCATCCGTGTTCGAGCGGGGTCTGCACTGTTTACGCATGTTTGTGACACACGTTCAGATTTGTGTTAAGTTCGGAAAGTTTTATGTAAACATAATGTTACCAAATACCGGCCGCGTTTCAATTTTTGTTCCATTTGACGTATTTATCCTTAGAGGACGTTTTATTTTCCGTTACGTTTCGTTACATATTATGTGACGCGCGTTCCACTTTTTGTAACGCTCGTCTAGATTTTTGCTAGATCCGTTTCAGTTTTGGTTATTCATCATCAACCTTCTTTATATTCCGCATGTGCTCGTACGTTTGAGTGAATGTCTAACGTCATTTGTGAAGTGGTGTCGACTCCGATTAGAATTATTGTATGCAATTCTAATCCACACATTTGTCAGCAACTATTGCAATACTTGCAAAACTAAGTTCACGTTTCTAATAGTCTTAGAAGCCAAATACCCATACATGCATAGCTGAAATGTTCATAATTAGAATTAAACGTTGTCCAAAATATCTGTCCACTCCAGATTGTAATGTTAGTTCATGTATATGACCACTTTGGAGTCTACAATACTTGAGAGCTAAATCCTGTTATGTGCCATTAAAACGTATTACGATATGTACTAATCATATTGCTTTTGGGACTGGAGCTAAGTGACACTGGTGCGGTATGGGATCTGACACCGGGTCATGTACGGTCGTGACACGTACGCTAGAAGCGCGGACGAACAGTTGTGAAACGTACAACGGACAGTGTAGATGTCGTACTCGGAGACGATTCTCATGCGCTGCCGAACACGATTTTCTAGCGGAATATACTTCTGCAGAGTAGTTAACAGTCGAGGTAATTTATTGAAAATACGTAATGTACCACATTTTTATAAATATTGCGACCAGAGTAAACCCAGTTCCGCCTACAAAATCTCGTTCAGTGCATACATTTAAAACGGGAAATAGGTATAGGGAAACCGATTATACGGTTATTCCATGGAACCTCTAATCCCCGCATAAACACTGACCAGTGTAATGTTTACGCATGTTTGTGACACGCGTTCAGTTTTGTGTTAAAGTTCGGAAAGTTTTATGTAAACATAATGTTACCAAATACCGGCCGTGTTTCGATTTTTTTGTTCGTTTTAACGTATTTTATAGAGGACGTTTTATTTTTCGTTACGTTTCGTTACATATTATGACGCGCGTTCCACTTTTTGTAACGCTCGTCTAGATTTTTGCTAGATCCGTTTTAGTTTTGGTTATTCATCATCATCATCAACATCAATAACCTTCTTTATATTCCGCATGTACTCGTACATTTGAGTGAATGTCTAACGTCATTTGTTAAGTGGTGCCGACTCCAATTAGAATTATGTTATGCAATTCTAATCCACACATTTTTCAGCAACTATTGCAATACTGTCAAACTAAGTTCACGTTTCTAATAGTCTTAGAAGCCAAATACCCATGCATGCATAGCTGAAATGTTCATAATTAGAATTAAACATTGTCCAAAATATCTGTCCACTCCAGATTGTAATGTTAGTTCATGTATATGACCACTTTGGTGTCTACAATATTTGAGAGCTAAATCCTGTTATGTGCCATTAAACGTATTACGATATGTACTAATCATATTGCTTTTGGGACTGGAGCTAAGTGACACTGGTGCGGTATGGGACCGGACACCGGGTCATGTACGGTCGTGAAACGTACGCTAGACGCGCGGACGAACAGTTGTGAAACGTACAACGGATAGTGTAGATGGTGGTTTTATGTCGGAGATGTTGTACTCGGAGACGATTCTCATGCGCTGCCGAACACGATTTTCGAGCGGAATATACTTCTGCAGAGTAGTTAACAGTCGAGGTAATTTATTGAAAATACGTAATGTACCACATTTTTATAAATATTGCGACCAGAGTAAACCCAGTTCCGCCTACAAAATCTCGTTCAGTGCATACATTTAAAACGGGAAATAGGTATAGGGAAACCGATTATACGGTTATTCAATGGAACCTCTAATCCCCGCATAAACACTGACCAGTGTAATGTTTACGCATGTTTGTGACACGCGTTCAGTTTTGTGTTAAGTTCGGAAAGTTTTATGTAAACATAATGTTACAAATACCGGCCGTGTTTCGAGTTTTTGTTCGTTTTAGCGTATTTTTCCGTAGAGGACGTTTTAATTTTCGTTACGTTTCGTTACATATTATGACGCGCGTTCCACTTTTTGTAACGCTCGTCTAGATTTTTGCTAGAGCCGTTTAGTTTTGGTTATTCATCATCATCAAACTTCTTTATATTCCGCATGTCCTCGTAAATTTATGAGTGAATCAGCCTTAGTGTCAATGCACATATATGTACATATTGTTTATTAATGTTTTACATGTATGAGCAGTACATATCGCTTACGCTTGAATATACTTTAAAGGTATAATCATGTGTCAGTAATCGGTGCTAGGTGGCGTTTGCATCATATAATTACCATTACGGTAATTCTGCGGTGGAAATGAGCGAACGGAACCAAACCCCGTTCGCGATTTTCAATACGTACTTTTTTCGGATTACGAGTTAAATCATCGAGTTACGCTCAAGCCTATGTCAATTGTCGTGTACGGTGTTTTATTACAAAAATGTGCGCATCTCGGACTGACACATACTCGTAATCGTGACCTTTTGCGTTCTGATCGGGACGTACACTAGTCCGGCATTTTTGCTCTCTTCAGTATTCAGACAGAAAGGTGAGTTATTCCGTAGATATTCAGAAAAAAATGCGAGTTTTTTAATACTCCAGTTGATATACATAATGGGTGTTCGAAATGTCACGTAGCTTTTTCTGACATCATACAAGTAGCTGCCCTTTACGTCCCAAACTGCAGAGCGAACTCTATAATGGAATACGTTCATAGCGAATGCCCATCGCCAAGTACAATATACCAACATTACAAATCATAGACAACGAACTGGACTCAGGCGGTAACGCAGTGTATAAACATCATTTGATTGTCGAGAAAAAATAAGTAAAACATAACGCGTAGTACACGCGCAGAAAGACAGGGAAAAGTAAGTCGACGGTGCACATAAATACCATAAACAACTGGGAAGACCTTCCGTCCGCTCGGGAAAGTAGTTCTGTTTACCATGCCAGTTTTACCGCATGGGAGAATATTGTCCGAGCAGTTGGCTGGTATGTGTGTTCCCAAACAATTTCTTACACACGCTGTGTTTATTACGAAGCATAACGGTCAACAATAAATGTAGATACATGAAATATAACGCACGTAGAGTATTCGTCTAAACAGACTGTTCAGCATGCCTACGTCGGATCGTCAGACGTTTTCATCGCTACAAAAGCATTTACGTTTAAATACCTCTTGCATTATGATAACTGTCGTGTGACTTACGCAATGTGCAAAACTAACGCCGCCGTTATGGACACACCCGCATAAATAACGCTGTTCCCCAAACCAGCATGCTGGGTGGGTACCAGGAAGTCCATTTTCACAGTATGGCGAATTACAAATACGATGTACATGTACTTTAGTAACACTTCACGCAGCCCGATTTTGGTTCTCGGCTGACTCTATGTACGGAGCATAGACCTTACATAAATGTATGTGATGCTGTTACGTTATCTAAGAGTACGAGCATATATGAGTAGAAACGGCGTGTCTCTTTCTCAAGATTTAAAACAACCCGGAAATACCGTTTCACCTTTCTTGTTTCATTACAGTGTGGTATACACCGCGGCTGATACAATGGACCGTATTATGTTTGAGACGAGCCGCAAATGTTGATGTTCCGTTAATAATCCGGGCCCCGCCTCAGACAAAAACTGTTCGCTCGTAAAACACCGCCCATATGCATCTAGCAAGCGCATATCGGGCGGCCGATCTATGGCAGCCGACCTGAAAATACACCGGCCTCGAATTTATGCGTATTGTCAGCCAGATTTCCCCCGTTACAGTCACACAGATGACAATGTACCCGTGGCCGTACAGCAATATGGATATTCTCACTGGTTATACTGATCGGATTAAAGTCACTATGTCTCGGCTGATATCTCGGACAACATGTTCGATACGGCGTTTGTTTCGGCTTTATGTACTGCGAATGGCATATATGCACTGAACTCACCGTTTTATTTGATAAACGTCCAATGAGTTTGTGTTTGTTCCCTATATACGTGTGTAGAGTCTCATAAATATTGTAAATAATTTGATAACTGAAATGCATGTCCGCTATTACTGTAGCACGATGCACTGTACCAGGAAACATAGAACCGTTTAACTATGAATTGATAATACATTACCACCTATGATTTAAATTTGTATTGCTATGTATAGACGGCATACAACAGTTTCAAAATATACACTTTACTATTAAGAAAAGCAAACGGGATGGCCAACAAGTCTTAACAACATTAGTTACAGACCTCTCCAATTACTTATTGCGTGCACTATAACATGTGGTATAATGACTTTAGACATAAATGTTGATACATTGTATGTATAATGTAACTTTTTAATAGAATAAATACGTGTAGAATTAGGATTTCAAATTGTCTAAAATGTCACGTAAAGTATAACGCACCAACGGTCGTGCCACGGTGGTTGGCGAAACGAGTCATATGACCCATGAGAACAGCGCAGGCCCTGATGAGTGTGCGCAACAGCGCAGTCTGGTTAAGGTTTGCGCTGCTAGTTATTCAGTCAATGACACCCTCACGTTATTCGAACACTTTATATTTATAAAACGTTCATGGGCCGCGGTGGTGTTCCGGTGCATTAACAATTTGATTGACTAGAGGTGCCATCGCTTCCCTTTCTCCAGCCACCGTCACATATTATTAAACACCCACACCGACATGTATGTCATCGTCAGAATAAGCGAAGATAGCCAATAATTCTTGTTGCACTGTCCTGTGAATACGGACCAATTGACATCCCAAGATCGGGCCACCGAGTAAGCATAGTTTTCACAAAGCAGGAACGTGTGAATAGGTATACCTCGATTATTGAAACGACGAGTAAGCTTAATGTAGCCTTGGACTTCTAAAAAGAGCTAGCATTACCTTCAAAATATGTTAACTCCCCACACTTGAGTACAATGTAGTTACGTGTATAGATAACGGGTAGTATTGACGGGTTGCGGTAAGTAGTTACTGGCGTTGCTGGTGGAATGACGGGCATTTTAAAGAGAATTGCTCGGCATAATCTACATCGAGTATACAGTCACACAATGATGATTCTCGCAGATTATTCATAAAAATGTCTAAATTTAGTTTACTCCATTGCTTTCGTATACGGTCGTAGTAAAAGCAGATTGCGTTCTATCACCGATCAGATAGTGTTCTGGAACAATAGGCGGTTTGAATAGTTGTTTTAACCTGTCTTGAAAAAACGGCTATCGAAGAAGAACTCTCAATTTCCTCAACTAACTCGTTCCATATTGTCATATAAGACGGTATACATTATTTCGAGTACATTTCTGTTCGTCTGGCTAATGCAATAAAATTGCTCCAATTACGCAATTCATATGGACTACTTGCTCCGACAAGTTGTGGTAATAATTCGCGTAGACATGTTGGAAGCTTACCTGCCTTTTCTATATACGAGAACTATCATTTGTATTTTTCTTCGTTCCGATAGTGATGCCCATCAAATTTCTTGGACGAGCCTATTAATTGAGACTGAACGGGTTAGACCGGTAACTTTACCACCTATGTAAATACGTTCAATTCTAGATATATCTACTAGTTGAATTAACTCAGTAACCATGATTGCAGAAAACCTAGCGAGCTCAATGCTAGTTATTTGTCAGTACTATAAACATAGTTTTACCAAATTGTTTTCGGCTGACGGATAGTTAAACTTGTATTCATCAATACCATAATAAATGCGCAATAACATTATGATTTAGTAAACTGTTTTATTAATCATCATTTTCCGGGCATATCTGATATCCTGTGTCTTTAAAGTACTGATAACGTTTGTTATTGCTGTCTCGTCCGTAGCGCCACACGTTCGCGTAAAATTCATTTTATATGATGTACATGTAATATATGCATGTATATACTGTCCACGCATTGTAACGGACAGCAACAGTATCAATACGTGTTGTCCCTGTCGTACATTGAGTTAATGTTGTTGTTTGGTTCATGGCCATACTAGTAGTCTGCAAAATGTAATGGAATGGACTGGTGCTTAACGGCCCATTCACACAACATAATATCAATTAGTGCCAAGCATGGTAGATGATATAATGTGGCAAATGAAATAAAAGTATACCATTGTACGAGTGTCAGGCCAGCTACCAAATAACTAGATGATTAGATAAATTTAAAAATTGTACGATCAATTAAAATATGCATACATCGAGTTAATGTTGTTGTTTGGTTCATGGCCATACTAGTAGTCTGCAAAATGGAATGGAATGGAGTGGTGCTTAACGGCCCACCATTTTGTTTAAATATACTAATTATTACGGATTTCTCGAATAGTCAAATTTCTCAAATTTGAGCGCAGCGCGCCGAGAAAGCGTGCTCATGAAATTTCATAATCAAATAATACAGAATGCACGCCGCTTAACCGGCATAGATGTGCATGCTGACCAATGTCTACATCGCACACAACAGTGCAGCATGGTGTTAATATACGGTTTCCAACGACCAATCGCACGCAATCTTGACAATTGTTTGCCCCCACCGTTGCTAGTCACAGATTTCCGCGGATCCACGACTGTTGCCTGAGACTTTGCGTCAGAGACTAAGTAAGTCACGTATCTATAGGACACTTAATTACTATATCCGTTGAATTGTGAATCAATGGTTCTTTTGTGCAGAACATCGTGCATTATTATGAGTGTTTCAACGATCGTAAATACGTATATAATTCATATCATAGAGGATTGGGAGTGGATCCGTTGTTTGTAGTAATATTTTATCATTGGCGTCATAGTGGAATGCGTATATTTCAGCTACAGCGACACCTCTCAAAACAGGACACCAAGCAAATAATTATGTGATTTTATTTTGTTTCTTGGTCATTTATCTCAAGTGATAATGTCTGTTTATGATCGCATATCACACGACTGTGGCTCAGAACGATCAAATGCCTGATTTACAGTGAAACCTCTCTAAACTGGACGCCAACAGGATCTGCACTGATCGCCATTCAGTCAGCGAAACCCCTGGCCTTCTTCTAATAATCGGCATAGGTCATCACAGCCACAATTGAGCATTAACGCTTCGCGAGCAAACGGAGTGTCCATAACGATGCACCATATACTAGGTCTATCGCGGTTACTGGCTGCATTTTGTTGAATATAATTGTGACTTTCACGAGAAAACGGTCATAATCGAGATTTTACGGAGCTCCGCAGTGGACATGGATTTTTGTTTATTAATTCGTTTCCGCGAAATAACAATTCGTTCCCACAATTTAACAATTCGTTCCCTCGAATTAACAATTCGTTCCTATGATATAACAA
Source organism: Conchocele bisecta (assembly GCA_029237695.1). NCBI lineage: Eukaryota > Metazoa > Mollusca > Bivalvia > Lucinida > Thyasiridae > Conchocele > Conchocele bisecta. The sequence continues at coordinate 21,472,426 of CM055272.1, forward strand.
TTCGTCCCTACGAAGAGTCCTAATTTTTTGTCATCGACGCTATCTCGCGAATTGAGAATGCTATAAAGTACGGTTCGAATCGAGATGTCCCGACTACGGACATAATCGTCTCTTTGAAATTTTCTATTCAATTTTGTATAAATCCCGTATCAATATGATTACCGGTCACTTAAGACGTATTGAAATCGAAACCGGCTCCCTACGGCCATAAAGCGGAGAATGTTTTGGCTAGTTAGTCAACGAATCGATAGCGCCTATGTCACGGGAAAACCCGCGGTATATCGAAACGGGTATAATGTCGTTTCCTAGTCGACACGTACCGCTAACGGAATCCATCTTGCTGCTTGTAATTTAAATATATATATACTTTTCTCTATATATAACCCGCGACGCTATATCGAGTATATCCGAATTGAGAATGTCTATAAAGTAGGACTTCTGCTATATCGGCGAAGCCTCTATCAAGAATGATTTAATCTCGGGAAAAGTACCGTATTTATAGCTATTAGATGGTCAGTTAAGTAAACGTGTTTCAACATGTCGAGACTTGTTATTAAAGCTAAATACAAATATGTTTCTAGCCAATAACGCGAATATTAACCCATTGTGACATTTTAAATAGCCCGGCATCAACGGTATCGATCCGTATATCGAATACGGGTAGAAATTGTCGTCTGCTATTAACGGGTATAATACGGGTAAACGCCCTTATTTTCTTGACTGCACCGACCGATACGGTTAATTTACTATATACGTGTACCTCCTCCTCCCTGGCACAACCCTTTAACGCGGGGAGATGGTACCTATAGTAACACCCCGTTCGCTGCCCGCGAAAACGTTCGAGTTACGTCACCGAACACGCGGGACGGACGGACGAACGGACAATTACCGACGAATACGCACGCGTATATTTCGAGGTATACGGCGGTCTATAGAGGATCGTAAGACCCCTTTTCGCTGGAATCGATAACGGTAAGGAAAATCGTATTACCCCCCATGATCGAGAACGATAACTCTCAACGATCGTAAGACCCCTTTTCGCGGGAATCGGTAACGGTAAGGGAAGACGTATTACCTCCCATGGTCAAGAACGATAACTCTCGCGTAACCTAGATATTCGAGTTATCGATTAGTCGATCCCCATACGTTTACGTTGTATTTTAATCCCAATCCCTGGATGCGGATGCATCGGAGACTATAAAAAGTTTTCTATACTACTATCACGTGCTTGTAACATCGCCAAGTGTGTTCGGCCCGTTAGGCATACATATACGAAACACAGGAGTATCCGTTTGCGAATACTTTATTATTCAAATACATGTATGTGTTTTTTGCATGACCAAAACCCCCGTTTTCCGCTCTTTTTATGTGTCGCAGACATGGGTGTATGTACGATATTGAAAATATTAGCATAGAGATCATCGCTAAGTACAATGTAGCTATGAATGTACTTATTTGATTAGTACATATTTGAACTTAATATAAACATATGAACATATTAATATTAGACGGCTGTTAGCTGGGAAAGGATAAAACATGTTTTAACTTCCGCGGGGTATCCTTCCACTAAACTGGTGTGATATCTATTGTGACAGTTCTGTTAACTGTTGTTTAATGGGACAGTATGACAAAACATTGACTATAATGCAAATATATAATTAAATAATTCAGACTGTGTGCTTTATTCTTTAGTTTACATGTGCTAATTCAGTAAAATTCAGTATTTGAACATTAAAAATTCGACATTCATAATGGTAGTTTTAAATGTAGAAATAGATGGCATTGCATCTCTACGACTGTTATACTAGGTAGATTCAAGGGAGCTAACCTAATAAAAACGGTATGTTTCATAAGGCACTCGGCATTGCCTCGTTTCTATGAAACCAATAAACTCTATTTACCCTTTCGACACCACATGCCTGTATAGTGGTATTGCAAATAGTGTGGATCCAGATGAGCCGGCTTGTGACGAGCTTTCTCATCACGATCTGCACAACTGTTTTCAAGTCAAATTCGTGTTTTTTTTAGAACAAAAATACCCCCTTTTAATAAATGGACTACCGGTAGTCTGAAAATCATTTTGTGACGGTTGAATTGGTTTCAAAATTAACATATCAAATTCCATTCAAGTTACTTAGGGATCAACGGGTTAATAAATATCATATTAAATCATCACGCATGTAATATCCTCTACCTCTGCTACGATATGACAGGCACTGCCCATTGTATTGTGAACCAACCTGATGTCACTGGCAGCAGGGCAACACGTGGATGACAAAATATTATGTTGCAATTCCTGTCCGGTCGGTGCTCTCTTTGACTATGTCTCTATATAACACAATATTATGTTGCAATTCTTGTCCGGTCGGTGCTCTCTTTGACTATGTCTCCATATAACACAACATTGTGTTGCAATTCTCGTCCGGTCGGTGCTCTCTTTGACTATGTCTCTATAACAATTATAATATAACCAATGGTTATATAAAACATTGTCAAAGAGAGCACTACTTGTTATATAGAGACATAGTCAAAGAGAGCACAGACCGGACAAGAATTGCAACATAATATTATTGTGCTATACATGTATAGAGACACAGGCAAAGCGAGTACCAGTGGGTATACTGAGACATAATCAAATAGAGCACGCACCGGACAAGAAGTGCACCATAATAATTTGTAATATAGAGACATAGTCAAAGAGAGCACGTACCGGGCAAGAATTGCAACATAATAGTTTGTAATATAAAGACATAGTCAAAGAGAGCACGTACCGGACAAGAAGTGCTCCATACTAGTTTGTAATATAGATACATAGTCAAAGAGAGCTCGTACCGGACAATAATTGCAACATAATATTTTGTTATATAGAGACATAGGAGAGGTCACAATGACTCCCCAAAAGGAGTCAATTACTCAGAATTTGAAGAATTGACTCCTAATCTGAATTGGACGTACACGCCAGGCGGGTTCGATGTAGTACAGAACCTACTAGTTTCAAACATTAACTCTTGTAATCTACTCTCGTACCGTCCGTAACCATGCTACAGACGGTACGGAAGCAGACTGCAAGAGTTACTGTTCGCAAATGAGTACCTACATGTAAATGGAGCCAAGACAACACCAGCCACAAATCCCCAGATACTGTTCTTTGTCTTCTGCTCTGCCTCGCGTCGGAGATCCCCGGCCCGGCCCTCCAGTTCTCCAGCTGCCGTGTCCGTATCGGCGGCATCCTTCTTTAATGTCGCGATATTCCCCGTGACTCCGTCTATCTGACCTTGTAGCGAGACAACGGACGCCTCTTTTTCATTAACCGACTTCTCATGTGCCATCCTGCGCCCGCGGCATTGCTCGATGTTGCTATGAACGCTCGCCTCCATGACAACAATGTCTTGCTTGACGTTGTTGAACGATACGCGGGCCGCCTGCAGGGCGCTGTGCAGGGCCTCCAAGTCCACGTGGGCCGGGGATGCTGTGGACATCAGGGCGGCCTTCTGTCGTAGCAGGTTTCCGCCGTCATCGCGAACTGCCTGGGAGACAGTGGACGATATATCCTTGCCCGTCGTCACTAGGGCGTTGATCTGACGTTGAATGTCGATGTCATTACCAAGTTTGGACGAGAGGGCCTGCAGGTTGCTGGGAACTTGTTGTAGAGCCTATGACATTACAATGGTAATTCTAAAGAAAACGTCTTGACAATTAGTCATACGAAATACATGTTACTCTCAATTTAACTAATTAACACGGGGATGTGGAATATAGGGACCAGCTCCATGAAGGAGTTAGTTCCTTTATTCCACTGATCCCTTCAAGTAAAATGTTTTATTGGAAGGGGAAGTTCAACTGATGAGAACATCAAATTTGCGTTCTCGTCGTTGGTTCTCGTCGGTAGAATATTGGCCTTTCAGCGTACAAAATGCAGCAGCCCGTAACAAAAGATATAAACAAATGAATAAAAATAAAATAAAAAATAAATAAGCAGCCCGGAATAGTACCTGGGCTGTGTCTGGTGTCTACGGCCGAGACAATGTTTGTCAATGTTGGTTTAAAAAAAACGGAACCCACTTTTTCGACGTTTCGGCACAAGGCCTTTATCAACGAATTAGTTTCTACTGAACGCTAAGTGGCATCCATTTTAGATTTCACAATGTTTATGTTTTCAAAACATAAACATTGTGAAATCTAAAATGGATGGTTTCAAAATATACATTTGTACATGTATATATGGTGAACTTGCAGTGACAAAAGAAAGAAAATGCCATATAATAGTATTTCTCACAGGTTCTTGAAGAACGGTTCATATGGATTATTTCGGTATCTCTGTTGGTTTTGGTGCATTGTTACCAACATACAATTTACGTCACCTTCCGCGAATTACGAATTACACGAATAACTAGAACTACTGACAGAAATATTGACAGTATAAAAGGGGTCCGAGAGTTCGGAACGGTAATTAAGTGTGTGCACAATTATATGGAACGCCAAATCTACATAAACTCAAATATATATTGCTAGCAACAAATATTTGGAGCTAGCAATAAATATTTGGAGAGCTCTCGAAATCATTTGGAGAGCTCTCGAAATCAATTAATGATATCTCGAAATCATTTCGAGAGCTCTCGAAATCATTTAGAGCGAGCAATATAACATTTCATTTGGAGAGCTCTCTAAATCATTTGGAGCTATCTCTAAATCATTTGGAGAGCTCTCTAAATCATTTGGAGAGCTCTCTAAATCATTTGGAGAGCTCTCGAAATCAATTAATGATATCTCGAAATAATTTCGAGAGCTCTCGAAATCATTTGTAGCGAGCATTATATATCTTTGATTTGGAGAGCTCTCGAAATCATTTGGAGCTATCTCTAAATCATTTGGAGAGCTCTCGAAATCATTTGGAGAGCTCTCGAAATCAATTAATGATATCTCGAAATCATTTAGAGAGCTCTCGAAATCATTTGTAGCGAGCATTATATAACTTGATTTGGAGAGCTCTCTAAATCATTTGGAGCTATCTTTAAATCATTTGGAGAGCTCTCGAAATCATTTGGAGAGCTCTCGAATTCATTTGGAGATATCTCAAATTGATTTAGAGAGGGCATTATAAACTTGTTTGATGCTAGCTCCAAATACCACTCCACGTGGGAACTGGAGGAAAAAAACAATACGCGCTCCCTTCCCGCGCTTTTAAAATCTCTGTACGCATGTTCACCGAGCCTATTAAAAACTTCGGTACCTTCAATATGGAGTATATGGATGGAGCAAAACAAAATTGTTTAGCTTATTTCTTTTTCATTTATTGATGCTTTTAGGCATATTTAATTTATTTATAGACCTCGGTCCGTTACTTCAACCTGTGCTGTAAACATGCTCGACATATGTGTATTCACTACTACACGTGTGAATACATTTGGGATGGCACGATTTACCCAAATCTACCCAAATCTTCATGTAATTACTATATTTGTTAATAAATAAAGCTATACACATTATAATAATTATGTTTGGACTGTACTTACATAATATCTGTCATTAATTTGCTTATACCAGGGCCTTTTTTTTAATGTTTTGATGCAAAATGGAAATATTTGTACATGGAATAAAGGGAGAATACCGCAATTCACTTATGCTAGTAAGCAAAGGAATATAATGCACTTTATAATGGCTAAATGGGAATGATGATTTTTAATTGAAATACTCATAAAAACAGTAGAACCTCTCTAATGTTGACATCCAAGGAGACAGTGTGTGAAAACTGTTATGTCAACTAGTATAATTATATATTTATATACGGTAGTAATATATAATTTCAATATATATAAACTACCAATATTTTAAAACTAATACTTCATTAATATGTATATGTGGCTGTGACTGGATAAATGGGGCTTATCGAAATTGTGACCAGTGTAGGTTCCGATTAAATAGATCCCTTCTGTAGCCTGGTAACGACCTACATTGCTTGTTCAAAGCATGACTGGGGGTTTCATTTATGGAATGACGAATGTTGCAGATGCTGGTCAGACTGCGGATGCACATGCTGATCTGGATCTACACTGGTCGCAAAACCCATAAACCACATTTCTCCAGTCACAACCACATTATGTGCGATATGCAATCATGGTCGATGATAATTTAAAGTTAGACAACTGAGACACAATTAATGAGTCTCGGTAGTCTCCGTTTATAATAATGCTATATTAATCGTTTTCCCGCAGAAATATGTGCTTTAGTATTCCTATGTTTCGGTCAAAATGTGGTTATTATATGATATACTAATGATATATTGTAGAACAAGTATATAATATAATCATAAATGTTATTTTTAATGAAGATTTGGGTATATTTGGGTAAATCGTGCTGCGTAATTCAATGCGTAATTCAATAATTCAGGGAGACATCGTTTTCATAGTTTCACGCGATTTAATGCTAGCTCCAAATAATATATATATTGCTAGCTCGAAATGAATTAGAGATAGCTCGAAATGATTTCGAGAGCTCTCCAAATGATTTCGAGAGCTCTCAAAATGATTTAGAGATAGCTCCCAATGATTTAGAGAGCTCTCCAAATCAAAGTTATATAATGCTCGCTACAAATGATTTCGAGAGCTCTCTAAATGATTTAGAGATATCATTAATTGATTTCGAGAGCTCTCCAAATGATTTCGAGAGCTCTCCAAATGATTTAGAGATAGCTCCAAATGATTTAGAGAGCTCTCCAAATCAAGTTATATAATGCTCGCTACAAATGATTTCGAGAGCTCTCTAAATGATTTCGAGATATCATTAATTGATTTCGAGAGCTCACCAAATGATTTCGAGAGCTCTCCAAATGATTTAGAGATAGCTCCAAATGATTTAGAGAGCTCTCCAAATCAAAGTTATATAATGCTCGCTACAAATGGTTTCGAGAGCTCTCCAAATGATTTAGAGAGGTCTCCAAATCAAATGTTATATAATGCTCGCTCCAAATGATTTCGAGAGCTCTCGAAATGATTTCGAGATATCATTAATTGATTTCGACAGCTCTCCAAATGATTTCGAGAGCTCTCAAAATTGTATTGCTAGCTCCAAATATATGGAACGCCAAATCTACATAAACTCAAATATATATTGCTAGCAACAAATATTTCGAGCTAGCAATAAAATTTTGAGAGCTCTCGAAATCATTTGGAGAGCTCTCGAAATCAATTAATGATATCTCGAAATCATTTCGAGAGCTCTCGAAATCATTTGGAGCGAGCATTATATAACATTTGATTTGGAGACCTCTCTAAATCATTTGGAGAGCTCTCGAAATCAATTAATGATATCTCTAAATCATTTCGAGAGCTCTCGAAACCATTTGTAGCGAGCATTATATAACTTTGATTTGGAGAGCTCTCTAAATCATTTGGAGCTATCTCTAAATCATTTGGAGAGCTCTCGAAATCATTTGGTGAGCTCTCGAAATCAATTAATGATATCTCGAAATCATTTAGAGAGCTCTCGAAATCATTTGTAGCGAGCATTATATAACTTGATTTGAGAGCTCTCTAAATCATTTTTTGGAGCTATCTCTAAATCATTTGGAGAGCTCTCGAAATCATTTGGAGAGCTCTCGAAATCAATAATGATATCTCTAAATCATTTGAGAGCTCTCGAAATCATTTGTAGCGAGCATTATATAACTTTGATTTGGAGAGCTCTCTAAATCATTGGGAGCTATCTCTAAATCATTTTGAGAGCTCTCGAAATCATTTGGAGAGCTCTCGAAATCATTTCGAGCTATCTCTAATTCATTTCGAGGCTAGCAATATATATATTATTTGGAGCTAGCATTAAATCGCTGAAATATGAAAACGATGTCTCCCTGAATTATTGAATTACGCATTGAATTACGCAGCACGATTTACCCAAATATGCCCAAATCTTCTTATTAAAAATAACATTTATGATTATATTATATACTTGTTCTACAATTTATCATTAGTATATCATATAATAAACCACATTTTGACCGAAACATAGGAATACTAAAGCACATATTTCTGCGGGAAAACGATTAATATAGCATTATAATAAACGGAGACTACCGAGACTCATTAATTATGTCTCAATTGTCTAACTTTAAATTATCATCGACCATGATTGCATATCGCACATAATGTGGTTGTGACTGGAGAAATGTGGTTTATGGGTTTTGCGACCAGTGTAGATCCAGATCAGCATGTGCATCCGCAGTCTGACCAGCATCTGCAACATTCGTCATTCCATAAATGAAACCCCCAGTCATGCTTTGAACAAGCAATGTAGGTCGTTACCAGGCTACAGAAGGGATCTATTTAATCGGAACCTACACTGGTCACAATTTCGATAAGCCCCATTTATCCAGTCACAGCCACATATACATATTAATGAAGTATTAGTTTTAAAATATTGGTAGTTTATATATATTGAAATTATATATTAATACCGTATATAAATATATAATTATACTAGTTGACATAACAGTTTTCACACCACACTGTCTCCTTGGATGTCAACATTAGAGAGGTTCTACTGTTTTTATGAGTATTTCAATTAAAAATCATCATTCCCATTTAGCCATTATAAAGTGCATTATATTCCTTTGCTTACTAGCATAAGTGAATTGCGGTATTCTCCCTTTATTCATGTACAAATATTTCCATTTTGCATCAAAACATTAAAAAAGGCCCTGGTATAAGCAAATTAATGACAGATATTATGTAAGTACAGTCCAAACATAATTATTATAATGTGTATAGCTTTATTTATTAACAAATATAGTAATTACATGAAGATTTGGGTAGATTTGGGTAAATCGTGCCATCCCAAATGTATTCACACGTGTAGTAGTGAATACACATATGTCGAGCATGTTTACAGCACAGGTTGAAGTAACGGACCGAGGTCTATAAATAAATTAAATATGCCTAAAAGCATCAATAAATGAAAAAGAAATAAGCTAAACAATTTTGTTTTGCTCCATCCATATACTCCATATTGAAGGTACCGAAGTTTTTAATAGGCTCGGTGCACATGCGTACAGAGATTTTAAAAGCGCGAGAATGGGAGCGCGCGTATTGTTTTTTTTCCTCCACCGTTCCCACGTATGGAGTGGTATTTGGAGCTAGCATCAAATCAAGTTTATAATGCCCTCTCTAAATCAATTTTAGATATCTCCAAATGAATTCGAGAGCTCTCCAAATGATTTCGAGAGCTCTCCAAATGATTTAAAGATAGCTCCCAATGATTTAGAGAGCTCTCCAAATCAAGTTATATAATGCTCGCTACAAATGATTTCGAGAACTCTCTAAATGATTTCGAGATATCATTAATTGATTTCGAGAGCTCTCCAAATGATTTCGAGAGCTCTCCAAATGATTTCGAGATAGCTCCAAATGATTTCGAGAGCTCTCCGAAATCAAAGATATATAATGCTCGCTACAAATGATTTCGAGAGCTCTCGAAATGATTTTCGAGATATCATTAATTGATTTCGAGAGCTCTCCAAATGATTTAGAGAGCTCTCCAAATGATTTCGAGATAGCTCCAAATGATTTCGAGAGCTCTCCAAATCAAAGATATATAATGCTCGCTACAAATGATTTCGAGAGCTCTCGAAATGATTTCGAGATATCATTAATTGATTTCGAGAGCTCTCCAAATGATTTCGAGAGCTCTCCAAATGATTTCGAGATAGCTCCAAATGATTTCGAGAGCTCTCCAAATCAAAGATATATAATGCTCGCTACAAATGATTTCGAGAGCTCTCGAAATGATTTCGAGATATCATTAATTGATTTCGAGAGCTCTCCAAATGATTTAGAGCTCTCCAAATGATTTCGAGATAGCTCCAATGATTTCGAGAGCTCTCCAAATCAAATGAGATATAATGCTCGCTATAAATGATTTCGAGAGCTCTCGAAATGATTTCGAGATATCATTAATTGATTTCGAGAGCTCTCCAAATGATTTAGAGAGCTCTCCAAATGATTTAGAGATAGCTCCAAATGATTTAGAGAGCTCTCCAAATGAAATGTTATATTGCTCGCTCTAAATGATTTCGAGAGCTCTCGAAATGATTTCGAGATATCATTAATTGATTTCGAGAGCTCTCCAAATGATTTCGAGAGCTCTCCAAATATTTATTGCTAGCTCCAAATATTTGTTGCTAGCAATATATATTTGAGTTTATGTAGATTTGGCGTTCCATACAATTAACGATTTCTGTTGTGTGTAATGTATGAGGAAAAGTAGTTGCACAAAACTATGTAAATTACCCAAAACCAACGAAATCCACACAAATCTACCCAAATCCACTAACAATACAAACATAACACCAAAATAATGACCATCTGTTCAAACACCTGTGGTATTTATATGGCTTCTAGAATACTTACTAATGCCATTTTTCTTGACCTTGAATGTCTGCTCTGCAAAGAAAACGAGTATATTTGTATACAGCGAAGATTTGTTGAAGATTCCTAAACGAAACAAACGAAAACGAAAGTTCAAACGATCCTTTATTTTTGTTCAACGATATGCATTGCGTTTTTTTTGTGCGTACACGCAAACGATATTTTCGTTTAAGTACCCGACTCGCAACTATTAAATGCCTGTCGCTTTTAACGCATCACTTTCCCATCGTTTTCGTTATTTTGAATTAGAAATTGATGTTTTTCGTTGGTTTAAACGTGTCACGTTTTTGTCTAGTTGAGCCGGTTATTGGACGAAAATGTGATTATGCAACATCTTCTTCATGTAGCTGAATGTAAATTCGTCAGGAATCCGCCGCCAATTCCGACGTGAAACATTTTAAGTCGGCGCGCAGTGCCGCACTGGTGAATGAATATACCCGCAGAACACGGACACAATGAAGCAAAAATCACACACACACTATGTTAGTATCTCAATATATGGAAGCGTCCGGGTGCCAATGCTAACATATATGCATCTCCTACTTAGGAGATACGAACTCCTAATTAAGAGTTAGTATTTCCTAATTTAGGAGATACTATTTCCTAATTACAAGATAATGTCTCCTAATTAGGAGTTATAGTATCATCTCCTAATTAGGAGTTCGTACCTCCTAATTAGTAAGTCCTAATTAGGAGATAATAAGTCCAAATTAGGAGATACTATACTAAGTTCCAATTAGGAGATACCAACTCCTAATTAAGAGATACTAGTATAGGAGTTAGTATCTCCTACTTAGGACTTAGTATCACCTAATTAGGAAATACAAGGTTACTTATGAGATACTAAGTCCTAATTAGGAGTTACTATCTCCTTATTAGGAAATAGAAAATAGTTAGCATTGGCACCAGGACGCTTCCATATCAATATATATAAGTATATACACATATAAATAAATGAATAAACAAATAAAACCAAACCTCACACAACTACGGTAGTCGGCTACAATCACGAAAGACAATGCCAAGTCGCAAGCGGTTGGTGGTTAAAACGTTTTGAACTAACTACATGTATTTACAGAATAGCTGGGATTTTTCCTTGCAACTTACTCGAGTGTGGCAGTAACTCCATCAACTACACTGGCATAGACTGTGAACTACGTGCCGGCAATGTAATTTATATATAGGTTAGACCACACCAAATAGTTTTATTATATAATTTAACCGAATCCCATCCGATAAGCATAAGGCCAGTCTCTCCTAATTTCACTATTCGTATGGATGCTGTGGGACCTACGTGTACATGACCTGCAGTCAGTCTGTACTGGTTCTGCATGAATTAAACAATAGGTTAGTTTACTCCTAAGAAAGAAAAATCCAACCTCGTCATATCCCCCAATAGTGTTTACATTTTTTGCCCACGGAAGCTCTGTTTACATCACGTGACCAACATGTTCAGTGTTTTCTTTTAAATGTTACAAATATGCTGAAGACTGGTGTTAGTAATGGATCAATATCTGCAAGCAAACTAGGTATGTGACCTCAAAACGCCCGCACTATTTCTTTTTATACCGGACACCTTCTGCATACCCTCTGAGCGATTTTGCGCCATTTGGTATTATGTAACCTATACGAAACGACAGTACGTCTTATCATTGACGTACATTTAGCTTAAAATAACCCATTAATAGGAACTTGGGATTTTACGAGTGCAGGGGCGTAGCCAGGGACAAATTTCTGATACGCACACATATCAAATGGTAGACCATTGGGTGAGCACGGCTCACTCGTCGACCTAGCGAAGTGAGGGAGAGTGCTAGGGGGTCCGGGGGCATGCCCCCGGATTTTGTTTGAAACGGAGATCCTATCTAACGCGTTTTCCTGCATTATTTACTGCATCATTTGTTTGTAATCGACATGTAATCGACATGTTTGATACAAAATGCGTTCTGTTCCAGGCTCAATAGCAATCCCCCCTCCACCACCCCCAAGATTTTATTGCATATTTCGAAAAATAAGCCTGTTTTTTTTTTAATTCTTTTATTTTTTTCTCGTACGCACGCCACTGGAGTGATAAGACGTATTTATATGTACACGTAAATTTCATCAACTATCGTTTTAGATTATATATATATGGTTGTCACATTTATATGGCATGCCATTTTACTATTTATTATGGCACGCCGTTTTACTATTTATTCCCAAATCAAGATATCTCATAAACTTTAGTAGATATATAATATATTATATAAGATATCTACTAAATAAATAAGATATCTTAATTAAAAAGCACTTATATAAGATATCTACTAAACTTTAGTAGATATCTTATAAACTATACAGTAGATATCTTATAAACTATATGAGATATCTCATAAAGTTTATAAGATATCTTATATACTTTAGTAGATATCTTATATACAATTTCATATCAAATATCCACTAAAGTATATAAGATATCTCATAAACTTTAGTAGATATCTTATATAATTTAGAAGATATCTTATATAATATATAATATATCTACTAAAGTGCATAAGATATCTCATATACAATTTTATATAAGATATCTACTAAACTTTAGAGATATATTATATAATTTGAGTAGTATATCTTATATGTATATAAGATATCTTACATTGTTTTGTAGATATTCTCTATATGAAAATAAGTTATATACTAAACTTTAAGATATCTTATATAGTATATAAGATATCTTACATAGTTTAGTAGATATCTACATTAATAATGTAAATAAGATATATACTAAACTATATAAGATATCTTATATATTTTTAGGAAAGTTTAATTAAATTAAAATATAATGCATTCTCCCCAATAATTTAGCGCCGCAGCAATTTTCTACACTGTTCATACATATACCCTTGCTGGGGTCTACACTCACCATTCAGGGTATACGATGGTCGCCTGTGACAGGGTCTGAGCATCCGGTTGATCATGATCTACACTGTTTACTGTTTCCCACCCTCCACCCTCCACCCTCCACCATTAATAAACGTACTCCCACCTTATATAAGGGTGGAGGGTGGGAAACAGTAAACAGTGTAGATCATGAAATAAACAACTTCCGGTGAAAATACGAATACTTCCGCTATCTATATTCATCTTCAGTGCAGGACTACTAAATAGGCTGCCAATACACATTCATTACCGTATACAGTCTAAAAAACTGCTAATTTCCATGGAGCGGTATATAATAAATAGAATATTCATAGTTTTGCAACGAATATTACATATATGTTCATCTCGTGGTGTGAACTGTCATTTCACACCACTCGATGAACATATAATTATGTCATATTCGTTGCAAAAATATGAATATCCTCTATTTTCTTAATAACCTGGGGACAATTAATCCTCGATGGGTAAAGTGGGATAAGTTACAACTGAAAGGCGTCACGAAATATTGTCGGAACATGATACTTACTGTCTCAAATACTTACTGTCTCAAATGTTGACTCAGACATAAAATATAATAGGCGGTGTTTCGCTCATGCAGAGTAAATGACATCATTGTATAAAATCATTCGCACCATTTTATTTGATCACATTCCCAAAAACATGCGTTATATTCAAGTACCTGCTATCAGAAAGTGTGATAACCAGGGGAGAGAAATAGGTTGACATGTATACTCGGTCCACTTGTGAGAAACGTGGGTCGAATATTAACTTGATAATTGATAGGCCCTGGAGAAACAATTAAGTTATATAAATGTTCAAGCCTATAATTTGACCTAAAGCACACCTTCTGTGACGAAAATATTGTTAGTATCTGGTTAAAAGAATAAAAGCAGACATCGTGTCGTTTTACGGGGTTGTCAGCATAGCACTAGCCATGCAGCGCTGACTTAACTCCAACGATTGTGTCGGCACTAAGTACATCTCATGGGAAGCAGAATTAGAAAATAGTAGGTTAGTGTCGTGAATGGGGAAAATCGCTGCCAAGGCTTAGGAAACGGAATGGGCGAGGCTCTGCTGAGCACATCCCGTTTCCGTGCCGCGCCAGATAGTTTTCCCATTCACGGCACTAACCTTCTATTCTATTTATCCCGTCAACATCTAAACATGGCTTTAAAATGCAAAAAAATAACCCCAGCCGCTTCCTCAAATCGGAGAATCGACTAGTATGACAACTGCACATATTCATACTCAGTAATTAGGTCGTATTGACAGGATATCAACAATGTTTCACGGCACATACGCACTGTGTTGACGGGATAAGGTAAAAATATGCCACCATAGATTATGGATAGTGCTTTGTTGATAATGTACAGAGACGTTGACTACGTATACACTCTATATCTTTGTATAGTCGCGAACAGTAACTCTTGCAATCTACTCCCGCACCGCCCGTAGACAGACGGACGGTACGGGAGTAGATTACAAGAGTTACCGTTCGCAACTATGTATGTGGACTGAAATTGCCACGAGCAAGTTAGGAGTCGCACTAACGACCCGTCCGCAGTATGTACTTGTCCACCACAAGGGCGGTAACTCGTGAATTGCAACCTGGCACTTCCGCCGGAACAACAACAACAACAGCCGAATTTTTAAATTTTTTTTATTTTATTTTATTTATTATAAGAATTGTACAGTTTTATATTATGTGGTTTCTGTATTTGTTAGGCTGGCTTGCATTGATCATTCAGATATGTGTGGTTACGCTATCAATAGGTATGCATAAACATCAGTACGGTATCTGGTCAAGTTACTCGTCCACTAGCAACTCGCCCCCTAGCCAAGTCGCCACGTTGCGAACTCCACAATTCATTTCGGAATATAACGTTTCTAAGTTAATACATTTTCCGAACAACATTTTTGGTCAGTTATTATAAACTCCCGCTATCTTCAAATCTTCAAAAGAAAAAGGAAATAATCACATTAATATGGTTTCCATGGTTAACTCTCTCGCTAGAAAGAACATTCTTACACTAGTTACAGTTATTGCTATGCTACAGTAACTCGAGTAAGAAACCGCTCCTATATAAAAATCAGTTATCTTCCTGACAGAATCTAAGTCGGCGCAAGCACAACTTCATGACATTTGACTTTTCATGCACAGATAATGATTGGAGAATGTCTCACGTTCTCACATTAATATGATCTCTACTATTGGCACCAATATTTTTTTGTGAACATGAAAATCAGACCCCAATATTTTATTGTGAACATGACTGAATTTTCATCCGATTTAATTAACTCGTCATGTTTCATTTTTATGCCACCGGGTTTCGAAGAAACGGGTGGCATATAGTGTTTGGACCGTCCGTCTGTCTGTCCGTCCGTCACACTTGTCGGTTAACCACTTTGTCACAGTTTTTCAAATATGCTGCAGGTGGCATCCGCGTTCGACAGACGCATTTCTTGTTTTGTTTGTTTCCAGCTGCCGGCCTCTACTATTTAGCAGAACTGGTGGAAGAATATACAGTGTTTACAGCCAAGGTGATCAAAACACTCATTACTGTGAGTATTGGCATCACATCTGTCACTATGGGGAATTACACGGTCTATCGTTTTGGAAACGGATTAACAGGGGAGATAATTTGGCTTGGTAGAATTTGGTATTTTCGCTATATACGTCATGTATACGAGTGAAGAACAAATTTCACTTTCAAAGTGATTTTTTTTTTGTGGTGAATTTAAAGCATGGGACACGGATCAACAGGGCTACAGATAAGGAATTAGTAAGTGAGTATTGTCACTCCATCATTTCTGAAGCAATTGGGTATTTCAATATTTTAATTGGGTAAATTAAAATCACACTACTGTTAGCACATCAACACACCGCAATTATTTAATAGTTTGCCTCAAAATGAAAACATGTCTTGGCATTTCATTAGAATTGTCTCCTTTGAGACAATTCTAATGAAATACCAAGGTGTGTTTTCATGGAAAATAAGAAAAATATGCTCTATTTGTGGTCTGTTTATTGTTTTCTGCAGCATGATAAAGGTACCACAAATTTTTTATTGCTTTTTGATACTCGATACTTCTGATTTCAATTGGGTTTTTAACAATTTTTATTTGGTATTTAAGCAGCTTATCTTGAGCGCTGGGTCTTGGAAGAATCCATGCCATATTATGATATACATGTAGGTGTCAGGGCCTGAAATATTTTTCTTATTTTCCATGAAAACACAGCTTGGTATTTCGAGGAGACAATTCTAATGAAATGCCAAGAAATGTTTTCATTTCGAAGCAAACTACATGTATTCAATAATTGCTGTCTGTGGATGTGTAAACAGTAGTGTGATTTTATTTTACCCAATTAAAATTTTGAAATACCCAATTGCTTCAGAAATGATGGAGTGACAATACTCAATTACTAATTCCTTATCTGGAGCCCTGCTGGCTAGAATTGTTCAAAAGTCTAAATTTACAAAGATAATAGATGGTACGATTGTTTGATATATACATGGTTGTCCATATTTAAGATTATTTAGGAATCAACGTGCAGTGTAAGCGATGTCTGCATATATGTAACCAGTTTGACAATGTCAAAGCACGACAGATGTAACAATGTACAGCGCCTCAAACATTTCTAAATCATTTATGCTGCGAATAACTCCTGTAGTATCCTTACTATATTATTTTTTCACGACACCATGGCCATAACGTCAAACATGGATTCACGTTCACTGACGTCACAAGTATGTGACACAAGTGTTGTTTACCCGGTTTTCTTATGGCGCAGCCCATATGAACAACAAGGCTTCTAGCTTTGGTCAGACAAGACCTCGTTTCATAACAAATTTCGCAATGTTATTAACGCTAATGTAAATACTTTGGCGGAAAGTGCACATGTTCATTTGAGAATTATTGTTATCTTGCTGAAATAGCATAGTTAGAACATAATTATACAAATAATATCGTATTACAGCTAATTTTCCTAGATTGTGTCTGACTAGAAGCTGCCTACCTTATAATAAACAAGAATTCCGCCACAGAAGCGTTGTAGCGCCTGCCAAGGCTTTTGACCTTAACATGATCATGGGAATGTGATATAGTAAGCATCACAAAAACTGTCAGAGAAGTGCATGCTTAAACATGAAAAAAGGTCAAACTTGAAGAAGCATTTTTACATAAAAAATGGCTTAAGTGTTTCCATAACCATGTGAAGGTCAAAAAGATCAAGGTTATGTTAATGGCGGCATAAGTTTGTTCCAAATGCTTACATGTATCAAGTGCCCAAATATTGAAGTGATCCATCATGTTAATCGATGATGAAGAAACTTGTACAAACTTTTTGACGCCAAAAAATGGCTAAATGCTTCCACATAAATATGAAGGTACAAAAGGTCATGGTCATGTTAATATGGGCATGAGTTTGTTCCAAGTGTTCACATGTATCAAGTGTCCAAATATTAAAACAATCCGTCCAGTGATATTAAAGTTTTACCATGATGCCGAAGGTTGTACAAGCTTTTTGACATTTCGGACCATGACACGGACGACGACGCCGACGTTGGAAAAAGCGGCGACTATAGTCGTGACTTCCACTAAAGCAGGCGCGACAAAAACTTTAACGTAAGCTTGAACAAACAAAATGCTAAGTCATTTGACCTTGCGCTCCTGGCAGCATGGGTATGGTATACAATGAAAATATGGATGGTGATCAATGTGTATATGAAGTTTCAAGTTGATATCGCAAGCGATCACAGAGATATAGCAATTTGAAAAACGTTAACGTAAAACTTTAACAAATATTGAAGCAATATGTCAAGTAATATTAGTTATGTCATGATGAAGAAACTTGTACAAACTTTTTGACGCAAAAAAGTTTTTCTGCAAACATGTGAAGATAAAAAAGGTCAATGTCATGTTAATGGCGGCATGAGGGTGTTCCGAATGATCACATGTATCAAGTGTCCAAATATTGAAGCAATCCGTTTAAGTAATATTAAAGTTATATCAGGTTGAAGAAACTTGTACAAACTTTTTGACGCCAAAAAATGACTAAGTGTTTCCGTAAAAATATGAAGGTAAAAAATGTCAACATCATGTTAATGACGGCATGAGTGTTCCAGCTTGTACACATTTTTTGACGACTCGGACGACGGCCATGACGGATAAAGCGGCGACTTCTGTTAAAGCAGGCACGACTAATAACAAAGCACATGACGTTATTTAATCTCAAGGGAAGTAATCATTGTAATTTGTATTCAGTATTACCAGCACTGTTCAATTGTGGCAATACCGACGAAAACCGAAACACACCGAATGCCTGTGGCAGAGCTCCAGATAAGTTTGTGTCAAAAGCATATTATAATCCCAGATTTCAAATTCAATTAAAAAAATCACTATTAAGTAAATTTTCAACTTATTACAGTATTTTCACTACTCAATTTGAAAATCAATGTGTATCTTCGCATTGCTGTGAGTATTTTGTACTCCCACATTTGATAATCAATGCATATTCTGCTTAATGTAGTGTATAAAATACGCCAATACACACCTTATCTGGAGCTCTGCTTTGGTAGGTGTCAAGTCAGTGTAATTTGAAAACCTATGACATATCCAAAAGACAGTTCTCCCCATATAAAAAATGAACGGAGCCTCGCAGGGGACATGGATTTTTTTTAACAATTCGTTTCCTCGAATTAACAATTTGTTCCCTCAATTTAATAATTAATTCCCTCGAATTAACAATTCGTTCCCACGATATAACAATTCGTTCTCATGAATTAACAATTCGTTCCTGTGGGAATAAATTGTTAAATTGAGGGAACGAATTGTTAAATTGAGGGAACGAATTATTAATTTGAGGGAAAGAATTGTTATTTCGTGGGAACGAATTAATAAAAACAAAACACCATTTGCTGTGATTAACCCTTGCATTGCTGAATTAAAATTTGTCGTCTGCTGTTTATTTTTTATTTTCCGTTTTTATTATCAAAAACATGTTTTGACAGCACTTTATAATCATTTCCAAAGGAAATGATTCTAAAATGCTGCCAAACCATGTTTTTATTTGGAGAAAATACAAAATAAGAAGTGGGTGGCAGGTGGGAGCACGCGATGGGTAATTTAACGATCGGGGTTCATCCTTACCGGAATTCCGATTGGAGACCTGGTTTGGCCCTCACATACGTCTTTGGCATTTTGTATGTGACAGTTGAATCTGGTTATACCCCTTAAGTGAGTATTACGATATTCGTAATTCTATTTTAGGGGAAGGGGCCAAGTGACTTGGTGTGGTATGGAGCAGGTTAAAATGGGATCAAACCCGTTTGCCCGGCCTTACATGACCGGCCTTACATGACCTTAGCTGTTGATAGGCCGTTAAACACTAATAAACAAACAAACAAACAAAATAAGAAACAACAGCAGACGACAGTTTTCGGTTCCCGCCTTCTAAGGCTTAAAATGTCCATCTAATTATACATGTACATCACCGAAATGTTAAATCGAATAATGATTTTCAGAATAAAATTTTACGCTATGAAGTGTTTTGGGTTGCAGGTGACCACATGTGTCCATGTTTAACGAATAAAACATTTGGTCTGTTTAAAGTGTGTAGTGGTGTCCTGTTGCATTTACTGTAGTACAAAAGACATTTGGTCTGTTTAAAGTATGTAGTGGTGTGACAATCCACGACTCTGAGACCCCCGCTAACCCCAAGTTCACAGTCTTAGGGCTTTCATAAACTTGAAAGTTGTTATAATTTCCTTTCACCAAACGTTTTGATATTTCACACATGCCTTTCTCCAATGATTCTCTATCATGCTGTGACAATCCACGATGCTCAGTAGGCGATTTCATCAACATTGCAAAGTATACTTTCCTAGCAAAGTATACTGTGAGGGAGAAATTTTCAATTTTAGGATAAATTTATTATTTTTTATTATACTGAATTTATTACATTATCACAGCCATTCTGGCTGTGATAATGTAATACATTCAGTATAATAATTCTGCATACTTTTAATCATGAAATATATGCATTTGTTAGTTCTATATGAAATAATGCATTTTGGGAAAAATAAATAATTGCTCCCTCAAAGTATACTTTGCTAGAAAAGTATACTTTGCAATGTTCGTGAAATCGGCTACTGGTCCTGATTGATCAAGTGTTGATAGGTTACTGACCCCCATTAACCCCAAGGTTACAGTCTTAGTGCTTTCATAAACTTAACGTTGGGGGAAATTTGTTATCATTTGTGTTTCCTTTCGCCAAACGTTTTGATATTGACACACATGCCTTTCTGTAATGGTTCTCTGTCATGCTATGCCAAATCCACGGCGCTCAGACCCCCGCTAACCCCAAGGTCAAGGTCACAATCTTAGCGGTTTCGCGAACGTAACATTGGGGAAAATTTGTTATAATTTCTGTTTCCTTTCACACAGCTTCTTGATATTCGTTAAACTAAAGCATCACCAGTCGTGCTTCGTTGTCTTCTGACAACTCTTGTTAAATTTATATTGCATGTTCTGATAATTTCAAAAGTGGAGCTAGCCAAAGCTGGTGTTAAAAATCAAAATCATCTCATTTCTCATAATTTTGTTGCAATTCATGGAACAGCGATGTTGCCGGTCTCTAGCATGACATTATTGACAACATCTTTAAAATTAATGATGTCAAATAAAAGTTAACCAATCAGTAACGTCGCGTGAAATCACTTGAGCCTAATGTAATTCATTGGGATATAAATTCAATACAGTCAAAAAATATCTGCTCGGTAAAGCCTCGCCCATCCCGTTTCCTAAGCCTTGCCAGATATTTTTTCCCATTCACGGCACTAATCTACTATTCTCTATCTATTTTACTTATTTCTGAACCAAAATATATGTTGTGACCACTCATTTGAACCGTCTCGGCGAGACGGTTCAAATGAGTGGTCACAACATATACTTCTGATGAGAAATAAAGAAATTCTTGAGCCTTGCCGGATATTTTTTCCCATTCACGGCACTAACCTACATGTACTATTCTCTATTTCCATTATGAATTTATAGAAGGTGTAAATGTTTTTGATATACGCCGCAAATTTCAAAATTACAATGCGGTTAACCTATTTCTAATGCACTCCTTTACTACTGGCGTAGGAATACATATTGAAATCATTTGCGACCGTTCAACAACAATGATATACCTGTAATGTATGACCATCAGCCAATCAGATTGCTTGATATTTATAGAGTGCATTATAATATGAATTTATAGAAGGTGTCAATGTTTTTGGTTACAGTTGACGACATGTGTCTATATTGGCCTGCTGCTGTTTGAGGAGATCTCGATCTCTATTATTGTCGCTGGTCTCCTTGGTAGCGGCTTCTACTTCCTACTGCTGAAGGACTTCCCGTTCTTCATCGTCTCGTCACCCGGGTTTATAGGCTCTGTATGTAAGTATTGACATAGAGCAGATAAGGAATCAGCAGGGATTCTGCTGGGGAAAATAAAAAAAATCGCCATTTCCAAAAAAATAAACAATTGGCGAAAATTTTCCGAAAATTGTAATTTTTTTATCTCCAATTGTTTATTTTTATCGCCAATTGCGAAACAGGCGATCGCCAGTGGAATCCCTGAATTAGTAATTGAATATTGTCACTCCATCATTTCTGAAGCAATTGAGTATTTCAAAATTTTAATTGGGTAAAATAAAATCACACTACTGTTTACACATCAACAGACAGCAATTATTGAATAGTTTGCTTCGAAATGAAAACATGTCTTGGCATTTCATTAGAATTATCTCCTTCTAATGAAATACCAAGATGTGTTTTCATGGAAAATGAGAAAAATATTCTATGTTTGTGGTCTGTTTATTGTTTTAAGGTACCATACATTTTTTATTGCGTTTTGATACTCGCTACTTCTGATTTCAATTGGGTTTTTGGTATTTAAGCAAATACGCAGCTTATCTGGAGCTGTGATAGAATATACCAGGCTAGTGTCTTTTGATATTAAATTTATCAGGCAAGGCTAGGAAATGCGTAGGAATTCCGAGACTCGGCAAGGAATTCCTACCGTTTCAGAAATTTTATGTAAAAAAACGCTAGCCTGGTATTCTATTTATCAGCTCTATTTATCTGTATGTAAGCATGGTAGGTATTGGACATACAGTGTTACAGACAATTGGCGTTAAACAATTACAATTTTCGATTTTTTTTTTTTTAAAGTGGCGATTTTTTTATTTTCCCCAGCGGAATCCCTGAATTTGGATTATGTTTGTTGGTGGTTGTAGAGACATAGCCTTGAGATAGGATATAGCATTACTGTCTGTTTTACAAAACCTGCCACCAATTCACTTGCCTTCACCTTTTTTAACTTCAAATTCTTCCTGAAACACTTAGCCATGTTTTTGCGTCAAAAACTTCGTACAAGCTTCCTCATCCTGCTATAACTTTCATATTACATGACGCATTCCTTCAATGTTTGGACACTTGATACATGTAAGCATTTGGAACACACTAATGCCGCCATTCATATGACCTTGACCTTTTTACCTCACATTTTTGCGAAAACACTTAGCCATTTTTTTGCATCAAAAAGTTTGTACAAGTTTCTTCGTCATGATATAACATTAATATTACTTCACAGATTGCTTCAATATTTGGACACTTGATACATGCGAGCATTTGGAACACACTCATTCCCCCATTAACATGACCGTGACCTCTTGTACCTTCACATTTTTGTGGAAACACTTAGCCATTGTTTGCGTCAAAAAGTTTGTACAAGTTTCTTCATCGTATAACATTAATATTACTTGATTGAAAACTTTAATATTTGGACACTGAATACATGTAAGCATTTGGAACACACTCATGCCGCCATTAACATGACCTTGACCATTTTGATCTTCACATTGTTGTGGAAACACTTAGCCTTTTTTATGTTTCTTCCACCTTGACCTTTTTCGTATTTTAAACATGTACTTCTCTGATTGTTTTTGTGATGCTTACTTTAGCACATGCCCATGATCATGTTACAGTCAAATGCCTCGGCAGGCGTGACACCGCTTCCGTGGCAGAATTCTTGTTTCAATTTCAAAACAGGAGCCCAAGATCAAATGACTTGGAACCTTTTTTAAAGCTTACATTAAATTTTTCCAAATTGCTATATCTGTGACCGCTTGCGATATTAACTTGAAACATCATATACACATTGATCACCATTTATTCTAGTTATCTCCGCTGCCAGTGAGGGGATTAGCCTTGTAGTAACGATTCCCTTGTTATTCCCTCACCAATAGTCCATATACATATGTGCGTGTGTACGTACGTTAGTAACTCCTTTCATTTTTCAATAACTTATGAACAGCTTCGCCGATTCAAGGTCACTGAGGACTTATCAGGCCCGTACGCAGGATTTTCTATTGGGGGGTGCGTCAGGGTGGGGTGAGTCAACGCTAGGGGGGTACCCCCCTAGCGTACTCGCGCCACTACATGGGGCTCGCCCCTGACGCACCCCCCTGAAATTGTTTAAACCTAGATGGCCTGAAATGCACTCTCCATTTTATGTCATTTAAATTCGGATTTCAACGGTGGTAAATTGTGACATTTTCATGCAAATTACCTGTATATTAATGCATTTAAAGATTTGTTGAGATTACTGTTTGAAAAATAGCGGACCTCGGCAAATTTAGGGGGGTGCGTACGCACCCGTCGCACCCCCCCTGAGTACGGGCCTGCTTATATTTACCTTGTATATAAGGCAAATGTGTTAAAAGTTTTGTTTTTTTGTTATTATCAAGGCTGCTAATGAGGGGATTAGCTTCATGATCATGTTGCCCTTGTTATCCCCTCGCAGATAGGCAAGAGGGGATATATCGTGCATACGTACGTATGTTATTAACACCTTTCATTTTTCAATAACTCATGAATATCTTCACCGAATTTGATAATATTTGACCACTACGTGTGTCTAAGGATGGTGCTTTGTTTTGCATACGACCCACGTCCGACCGCCCAAGGTCAAGGTCACTGAGGACTTATGTTCACCTTGTTTGTAAGGCAAAAATGTTAAAAAAAGGTCCTTTTATTATCAAGTGAGGGGATTAGGTTATTGATAATTATACCCTTGTTAATCTTGTTTTACCACATCTATTCTTGTTGTTTTACATGTTTTTTTGTTGTTTTTTGTTCAGCTTATATTTAACCCTTACAGCGCTATCTTAATTTGTTGTCGTCTGCTGTTTATTTTCTATTTTCCATTTTTATCATCAACAACATGCTTTTAGAATAATTTACAACATGCTTTGACAGCACTTTAGAATCATTTCCATTGGAAATGATTCGGAAGTGCTGTCAAACCATGTTTTTATTGAGAAATAAGGCAATATATAAAAGCAACAGCAGACGACAATTGTTGTGTGTAGCGGTCTAAGGGTTAACGGTGTGAATTCACTCGTACACCTTCAATACCCGTTTGGTTAACCAGTTCTATTTTTCTCATTTATTATACTTTGAAATCCATCTAAACCGGACACTCGGGGAAAATATATATGTTTACCTTAGATGAGTTTCGCTGTTATATATATATATCTGATTGACTTTTGAATTTTCATGATTGAAAAACACTAGGATGTGTCATGAAGTGCTCACATGTCTGATTTACAGTGGAACATCTCCAAACTGGACACCCTGGGGGCCTCCCAGGGTGTCCAGTTTGGAGAGGTTCCACTGTGCTTGTGTTACACATCTGTTCTGTTGCAGTTTTCGTGCTCGTCAACCATTACCTGGCGTTCTCCTACTTCACCACAGTCTGGCACCCGTTCAACGACGTACGTACATTTAGTTAACACTTAGAAGCCGGGAACCAAAAACTGTCGTCTGCTGTTTGTTTCTTCTTCATCTAAATTGTGTGGCCCTAAATGATACTCTTTTGCACCATTCCACTCCATTCCATTCGTCTGCTGTTTTTTGTTTGTGTTTTTTTTCTTCATATCTGTGTAGATCTAATTTCTTAATTTGAAAACATGTTTGGCAGCAGATGAGAATCATCTCCACTGGAGACAATTCTCACCTTCTGTCAAAGCATGTTTTTAACATGAAAATTGGAAAATATAAATTAACAGCAGATAACAAAATTTTGTTCAGGATTGTAAGGGTTAAAATGGCTATTCCCCCTATGCGATAGCAAGTGGAGCTGATTGCGTTGCTTTTGAGGTTCTGTATTTACTTCATACGTCCATCCATTTACGTCACAAAGTTTGTAACATGTTTGTCCAACATGTAATATCTTCAATATTACTCAACGGATTGCTTCGATACTTGGACACTTTAATCACCTGAACATTTGTCACACACTCGTGCCACCATTAAGATGACCTTGACCTCTCCCCCTTTCAAATTTAGAATGTCACAATTTTCTCTTGTATGTGTAAAACTTTTAAACCTTAATAGCTTGAGACTTGATAATTTGGTATTTGATTTCCTTAAAATGTGCAGATGCGCAAAGTGAATTTCAAGATCATGGATTATCTCACCCTTTTGAACTTATAATATCCCAATTTGTCCTTGTAAGTGTAAAACTTTTAAACCTTAATCGCTGGAGACTTCATATTTGGTATTTCCATAATATGGGGCCCGTTTCACTAAACTTTGTACGACTAAAATGTTCGTAAGTGCAAAATTATGATAGTCTGTAAATTTCACATGTTTTCATGTTTTCTTGTAAACAATCATTGGATTTACATTTATTGAGCATAGGTTGCTCCATAAATGTAAATCCATCAATTGAAATTTCCAGACGATCCTAAATTTGCACTTCCAAACATTTTAGTTGTACAAAGTTTAGTGAAACAGGCCCATGATGTGTAGATGCGCAGAGTGAATTTTTATTTTTGATTTGACCCCACCATCTCTCCCTTTTGGACTTAATGCAATACAATACAACATATTTTATTCAGCATAAAGCAATACAAGGCCATCCATAATCATATCTCCGTTTCCTGTAACCCGACCGACCAGCTAAAAACGGTGCGACCCGATTTCTTTTATTGCAATTTCGTTTACAATTTTTTTTTTTTTTTTACAATTATTTTTTTTCAATTTAGTGCTACAGTGGGTTAAAAGGGTTAATATAATCTCTGGCCCTAAATGGCATACATGTTCATACAACAACACATACAGCAATTGACATACTTTTATTGCAAGACTTGCAATATTGAATTTAAAAATTATTAATATTAAAAAGGTACAATATTTTAACACTTGCAATGCAAGTGTTAAAATATTGTACCTTTTTAATATTAATAATTTTTAAATTCAATATGTCATGTGACAGAAAAAAAAAGAAAATGCCTACCGACCGACCCACTTCTAAAATTCTGGGTCGGGTTACAGGAAACAAACAATTTTTTAAGGACGGCCCAATGCTTCTAGCCATTATACATGAATACATGAAGCTGGAGACTTTGTTTGAAAGCTAACACGTATTGTTTGTTGTTTATTTCAGATTCTGGCATATTTCACTGTCTGCCTCTGGATAGTGCCGTTCGCATTCTTCGTCTCGCTGTCTGCGAATGAGAATGTTTTACCCACAATGACGGATAGGCCTACGTCCGTGAGTGAAGATACGGACGTCATATCTAATTACTTCAAGAAGAAAGGAAAGAAATATGGTCTCCTGTCCTTCCTGAAAAAAGCGCAGGAAAGTGTTTTACCTGAACGGTTTAAAAAGAATTACTGACGTCATGTATTGGTACCTTGTATATTTGAGGGTAGAACATTTTACTGCCAGATGGAAAATTGTAAATATTTTCTTTATTTCTCATCGGAAGTATATACTGTGACAACCATTTGAACCGTCTCGTTGAGACGGTTCAACTGAGTGGTCACAACATATACTTTCATTGAGAAATAAGACTTTCATTGAGAAATAAGAAAAATCAGAAAGAAAACATTTCAAAATGTTCAAAGTCCCAGAAGTGTATTCCGATAATTGGATAAATAGAGAATAGTAGGTTAGTGCCGTGAATGGGAAAAAATATGAATGGGAAAAAATATCCGGCAAAGCTCAAGAATTTTTTTATTTCTCATCAGAAGTATATGTTGTGACCACTCATTTGAACCGTCTCGGTTCAGAAATAAGGAAAATAGATAGAGAATAGTAGGTTAGTGCCGTGAATAGGGCTCATCTGCCTAGCATGGAATATGCTATAAATAGAATGCCTAAATCTGACAGAGTAGGACAAACATTCAGGCTTACACACTTTAGCCTGCATTAAATGCAGTTTGCATTGTTCTGGACTTACACTGACCATTATGAAAGTTTACTGATGCATGTATTTGTCCTACTATTGGAAACACACACATTGGTGACATATGTGCAGATGAGCGCTATGGGGAAAAATATCCAGCAAGGCTCAAGAATTTCTTTATTTCTCATCAGAAGTATATGTTGTGACCACTCATTTGAACCGTCTCGCCGAGACGGTTCAAATGAGTGGTCACAACATATACTTCGGTTCAGAAATAAGTAAAATAGATAGAGAATAGTAGGTTAGTGCCGTGAATGGGAAAAAATATCTGGCAAGGCTCAGGAAACGGGATGGGCGAGACTCTGCCGAGCACATCCCGTTTCCGTGCCGCGCCAGATATTTTTTCCCATTCACGGCACTAACCTACTATTCTATTTATCCCGTCAACACCTACAAATGGCTGTGAAATGCAAAAATAGTATTGACTGGATATCAAAAATGTTTCACAGCACCATGTTTCATGGCACATACGCACTGTGTTGACGGGATAATAATGATAACTGTTCAATGTGATGCCATCCAACACAACACCATGACGGCTGCGTTGCCAAGCAACTCTGTGTTTGGTTGCTATGCAACTCTGTGATGGGTTGCCAAGCAACAAAGTGTCTGGTTGAGTTCTATGGGATAGAAACATTTTCTACTATTGTACTACATGTATTTGCTGTCTGCTTTTATGTGCACAGGCATTCGGCGTGTTTCGGCTTTCATCCGTATCACTATATGAACAACAAAGCTTCTAGCTTTGGTCGGACACGACCTCGTATCATAACAAATTTCGATATTTTATTAACGCTATTAATGTAAATATTTTGCAGGAAAGTGCACATGTTTATTTGACAATTATTGTTATCTTGCTGATTTAGCATAGTTAGAACATAATTATGCAAAGAATATCATAAGAAATGAAATAATGTGTTTAAGGCTCTAACGTCAATATTGTAGTGGCAAGTTCCTAATATGTTCATTTGAGAATTATCGTTATCCTGCAGAAATACATAGAATGCATAGAAAAGTACAATTTTAAACATGTTATTTTGTTATGATACAAGGTCGTGTCTGACCAAAGCTAGAAGCCTTGTTGTTCATATAATGTATACTATAAGTTATCGTGATTCTACACAGTCAATATGGTGTCATATTGCCCGTCTGAATCTATATTCACCCGAGTCACAATAACGTATTTGTCATACCTCAGATTCTATAAGTTTCTCCAGAATTTAGTTTTATAGGTGTAAAGGTACATTTTTAACGTCATAGAAATACGGCGCCAAACGTCACGACGTCATGACATTACAAATAATACCTGACGTCATCTCGACATAAACGAGTAGAAATTTGTTCGTAACTTGGAAATTTCTGGACCGATTTTAAAATCTAACTTTTGCTTTCTTAGTTGGATCATTTCCAGTCCCTTTGGCTATTTTTCTGAGGTGATTTCATTTCCAAAACATTTCGTTTTCGACCCGTCGCCATTTTTATTCAAGTGATATTGACGGGCTTGACAGGTAATATGGGCTCATATTACCCGTCAAGCTGACCAATAAAAACTCGAGAATTTGGTCGTTTGTTTGTTGGGGTTTAACAGCCTATCAACAGCTACGGTCATTTAAGGCCTGTTCAATGGGTTTAGTACTAAATCCCATATATTACATGTACATGTTCAAGTACACATACACATGGGGGTGGGGGGGGGGGGGGGTGGTGGTAGGATCGTCATAATCTGACTACTTTTATAATGGGAAATAACCCAATTCAACTCCCAGGTAACAAAAGAACCAAAGATAAAAACGTACCTGAGGGCCAAACTAGGCAAATGGTGATTCCTATAATCACGAGAAACGCGAGAAATTTATCTGCGGTATGACAAATGTAGTAACATCGATGAAAGCCGAAACACACTGAATGCCTGTGCTTTTCACCCCAGTTTGTTCTTACGTTCCAACATGTCTTAGTAGCACATGAGAATCGTCTCCCATTCCACATGTGCTGCCAAAACGTGGTGATGAAGAGAAATAATGATTTGTCTGTGCACCCTGACGATTGCGGAGGAGGAATACAGATAACCAGTTACTTTTGTCCGTCCGTCCGTCACAACCTTCTAAATCCCTAGCTCTGAAACCATAATACGTGTACGTACAGACTTGTAGTTTGTTTACATCAGTGCTCCAGATAAGCTTTGTGTCTAAAGCGTACTATACCACCTGATTTCAAAATCATTGCGTTTTTTTACTTTTGCAAATGGATTATTGATTTTTTCATTAATGCTTTTTGCAGCTCAACTAAGTGAATTTTCAACTTTACGACAGTATTTTCACTACTAAGTTCGAAATTATTTGCGTATTTTCACATTGCTGTGCGTATTTTGTACTCCCACTTTTGATAATCAATGCGTATTCAGCTAAAATAACTGCATAAAATACGCCAATACTCAGCTTATCTGGAGCTCTGTTATATATTCCTTATACACCGCAGCCTGCGCTAATCTTGCCAATATTTCTCACTTGAATATCGTGCTCGAAATCGGGCAGCTTTATTGGCTGAGCATGAGCTGTGCTACAGCTCAGGCTCGGCCAATAAAACTGCTTGAATGCGAGTCGAGATTGCCAATAGATGTTCAGAGACGTTGACATCTTGGCAAGATTTACGCAGGCGGTTGTGTGATGTGTACTGTAATTATTTGAATAGTAGCGCGCGTTTCCAATATAAATGTGTTCCTTTAATGTAGTGGTTATACCCACTTTTTGAAAAATAAATATGTATATTGTTTTCGTCACAGATGTCTGTTCGTCCGTCTGTTTCACAGCTAAGATCCCGACACGGGCATAAAACATTACTGTCTGTTCCACATTTTTCTATTAAACACATTAAATCTAAAAAATATTTAAACGTAATAACTTTTTCATTAATAACAAAAAGCTACCCTCCCCAAAAATGTTATCAATGAAATTCCATCAAATATTGATTTTGTTGTGAAAAAACGATTTTCCTGTGGGAATTTAACATTTAACAGTATTTTATGGAGTTTCGTCAAATAATTTTTTTTTTGTTATTGATGAAAAAGTACTTACGTGTACATTTAAATATTTTAAAATTTCCTGGGAATTTAACATGGGGATTTTTTTCCCCATAGGAAAATATTTTTTTTCGCAATAAAATCAATAATTTTTTTTGGGTAAGGTGACTTTTTTGTTATTGATGAAAAAGTACTTACATTTAAATATTTTTTAGATTTAATATGTTTAATATCCAAAAGTTTGTCGGCAGCAAAACGTGGAACAGACAGTAGTCCCAGGTATAGACATGTCTGATGGTGACAAATAGCGAGCGGGGAACATGCAGGTGCTTCATATTTTATATTATACATCACCCACCAGCGGACGTGTGTTCACCTTCTGTTGATAAGTTAGCCCTCTTCTTCTGCTGACCCCTTCAGTAGCTGATTTCATCAAAATTGCAAAGTATACTTTTCTAGCAAAGTATACTTTGAGGGAGAAATTTTCAATTTTTTGATAAATTTATTAATTTTTATTATACTGAATTTATTACATTAGCACAGCCATTTTGGCTGTAATAATGTAATAAATTCAGTATAATAATTCTGCATACTTTTAATCATCAAATATATGCAGTCGTTAGTTCTATATGAAATAATGCATTTCGGGAAAAATATATGATTACTTCCTCAAAGTATACTTTGCCTAGATAAGTATACTTTGCAATGTTGGTGAAGAGGTGTAAACCGTGCATACTGTTCTATTGACAGAATGGTGATAAGTATAGGCCCTGATCAGACGGTGCTGGTCGCATTCATCGTAAGGTACTCTTTCACAGCCGTTCATCCTTACCACAATCCCGACTGGAGACCAGTAGCTGATTTCATCAAAATTGCGAAGTATACTTATCTAGCAAAGTATACTTTGAGGGAGTAATCATTTATTTTTCACAAAATGCGTTACGTCATATAGAACTAACGACTGCATATATTTGATGATTAAAAGTATGCAGAATTATTATACTGAATTTATTACATTATCACAGCCAAAATGGCTGTGATAATGTAATAAATTCAGTATAATAAAAATTAATAAATTTTCTCCCTCAAAGTATACTTTGCTAGATAAGTATACTTTGCACTGTTGGTGAAATAGGCTACTGGCTTGGCCCTCACATACGTCTTTGGAATTTTGTATGTGACAGTTGAATCTGGTTATACCCCTTATGTGAGTATTATGATATTTGTAATCCTATTTTAGGGGAAGGGGCCAAGTGACTGGTGTGGCATGGACCTGGCACCAGGTCAGGTTATTCTAATTTCAAGGCTTAATATATTTGTTCTCGATGTAAATATTCCGTTCTGATTTTGGGATTTTCCCCCCAATGCAGCAGGTTAAAATGGGATTGAACCCGTTTGCCCGGCCTTACATGACCTTAGCTGTTGATAGGCCGTTAAACACTAATAAACAAAACAAACAAAACAAACAAACTTTCACAGCCGGTTGATCAAATATGTCCCCAGTGAAACACCTGTGATGGTTCTACCAAACAGTAGAGATCATCATCAGAGGCCCGTTTCACTAAACTTTGTACGACTAAAATGTTCGTAAGTGCAAATTTAGGATCGTCTGGAAAGTTCAATTGATGGATTTACATTTATTGAACATAGGCTGCATATGCAAGTGTAAATCCAACAATTGTTTACAAGAAAATAGTGTTAATGTGAAATTTACAGACTCATAATTATTCACTTGCAAACATTTTAGTCGTACAAAGTTTAGTGAAACGGCTCCCAGGTTACAGAACAGGAATGTGCTAGTGGGTCATATTCTAGTCTGGCCAAATATGGAATAAGTCGAGAGCTCCAGATAAGCTGCGTATTTGCTTAAATATCCAATTAAAATTGACAAAAACCCAATTGAAATCAGAAGTAGCAAGTATCAAAAAGCAATAAAATTTTGTGGTACCTTTATCATGCTGCAGAAAACAGTAAACAGACCACACATATAGCATATTTATCTTATTTTCCATGAAAACACATCTTGGTATTTCATTAGAATTGTCTCCAAAGAGACAATTCTAATGAAATGCCAAGACATGTTTTCATTTTGACACAAACTATTCAATAATTGCTGTCTGTTGATGTGTAAACAGTAGTGTGAATTTATTTTATCCAATTAAAATTTTGAAATAACCAATTGCTCACAAATGATGGAGTGACAATACTAAATTACTAATTCCTTATCTGGAGTCCTGAAGTCCCAGTCACAAACGACTGAAATTTGCAGTACTGTAATAACCCTAAATATTCGGACAAAATTTATTTCAGAAAACACAAAGAATATCTTGTTTACCACAACAAAAGTGGGAGCATCCGATGGGCAATTTAACAATTGTGGTTCATCCTTACCCGAATTCCAACTGGAGACCTGGTTTGGCCCTCACATATGTCCTTGGCATTTTGTATGTGACAGTTGAATCTGGTTATACGCCTTGAGAAATTCCAAGATATGTTTTCATTTCGAAGCAAACTATTCAATAATTGCTGTCTGTTGATGTGTAAACGGTATTGTGATTTTATTTTACCAATTAAAATTTTGAAATACCCAATTGCTGACAATACTCAATTACTAATTCCTTATCTGGAGCCCTGACAATATATTTGGATACAATTTGTTTTGGGAAATCCCTATTTTACTTTCCCCAAAACAACCGAATATTTAAGGTTATTTCGGTAATCGGTCACAGCGCCATGTTTTACTGCGTATACAGGGAAACTCGATATAACTTGCAGATATGTTTGACATTAGTGTAATTCAATGATAGATATATGTATGTTTTGCATTTAATGGGGTAAGTGGAAGAAGGGGGCTAACTCCTTATGGACTTAGCCCCCTTCTTCCATTGCACCCTTCGTTTGTTTTTTGCTGATGGGAATGTTATGTACACATGTGTTTGTATAATTTAAGGCATGAATATTTGTGTGAAATCATGAGGCACGTTCAGTACATGGCTGTTGTTAAACTTTTGTTTTTATGCCACACCACGGTAGAGGCGGCATTTAGTGTCCGTCCGTCCATCTGTCCGTCCGTCATCAACCTTGTAACTTGTAAAACTTTTTAACCGTACTAGCTACAGACATGGTATATAGCTTCCTTATGATGAGTAGATGCGCAAAGTTTATTTATTTTTTATCTTCCCCTTTTCGACATAGAATTTCCCAATTTTTTGTAACTCGTAAAACTTGTAAACCGTACTAGCTACAGACCTAAAACTTGGTATGTCGGTTCCTTATGATGAGTAGATGCGCAAAGTTTATTTTGATCTTTTATTCAATCCCCGTTTCATGAATTATCCCCCCATTCGACATAGAATTTCACCATTTTGGCTTTTTAGCTTGTAAAACTTCTAAACTGTAATAGCTGGAGGCTTGATGCTTGGTATGTAGCTTCTTTATGGTGTGTAGATGCACAAAGGGAATTTCTATTTTTGCTTTGACACTGAGCTATGGATGATCTCCCCCTTCTAGACTTGGAAGTTTGCCTCGATTACTATCAAAGCGATATGTGGGGCATCCGTGTTCTATGAACATTTCTTATAGTTTTTGCATATATTTGACCTTACAATAGGGATGGCTCGTGGCCTAGTGGTTAGAGCACTGGAATACCAGAGGTTGTGGGTTCAATACCCGCCCTAGGAATAGAAAATACTTTCATAGTATTTCCATCCCACTGGTCTTTCGGATGAGACTTGAAGCCAAGTACCCATCTCTATATGACTTAGTTGTTGCAGAAACGTTAAACCATTCACTCTCGCTTTAATTTAATATTCGTAGTTGTGTACTCGCTGATCAAACTGCAAGGTTTTACGAAGTTTCATATTTCGATTCATTTCAGTTTGCCAGTGTGACTTTATGTGTGCCTTACCTGTTGTTGTAATTTGTGGCTGTGACTGAAGAAATGGGGCTTATGGGTTTTACGACCAGTGTAGATCCAGATCAGCCTGTGCATCCGCACAATCTGATCAGGATCCGCACTGTTTGCCATTCCATCAATGAATATTTAGTTTCGATGTAAATATTCCATTCTGGTTTTGGGACTTCCCGCCCACCGCCACTCACAATGCAACAGGTTAAATATGGGATCGAACCTGTTGGCCTGGCCTAAAATGACCTTAGATGTTAAACACCAATAAATCAAATCAAATCCACCAATGAACACCAACAAGCAATACACAGGCCCGTACGCAGGGGGGTGCGACGGGTATCTTGAAATGCATTAATATACAGGTAACTTGCATGAAAATGCCACCGTTGAAATCGGAATGTAAATGACATAAAATGCAGGAGAGTGCATTTCAGGCATTTCTAGGTTTAAACAATCTCAGGGGGGTGCGTCAGGGGCTCGCCCCATGTAGTGGCGCGAGTATGCTAGTACCTCCCTAGCATACTCGCGCCACTACATGGGGCTTGCCCCTGACGCAACGCACCCCCAATAGAAAATCCTGCGTACGGGCCTGATACAATATTGTTTATCTGGATTCGGGAGTGTGTTATTTGATCAGGAGCTACCATAAAGCTCCCATAAGCTCCAGTTCTCCAGTCACAGCTACGTTTGTACATAGCTGCATGTTTTTCTATCTGTAAATATCTGTTTCTTTCACTTTTTGCCTGTTGGTCTGGGCGGAAGGTTTGGAGCATGCGAAGACTAATTTAACGATGGGGTCCATCCTTACTGAAATCCCAATATCCCTGGTTTGACCCTCAGAAATATTTGATATCTACATACCATTTCCTGCATTCTGGCACATTTTAGGGCCCAACAAATATTTACTCGGCAAATTTCCCCCCTCCTAATCGGGGTTCATCCTTACCGGAATTGTGACTGGAGACCTGGTTTGGCCCTCACATACATCTTTGGCATTTTGTACGTGACATTTGAATCTGGTTTTAGGGATGGAGCCAAGTGACTTTGGTGTGGTATGGACCTGGCACGAGGTCAGGTTATTCTAATTTCAGGGCTGAATACATTTTTCTTGATGTAAATATTCTGTTTTGATTTTGGGATTTCCCCCCCAATGCAATAGGTTACATTACCTTAGCTGTTGATAGGCCATTAAACACCAATAAACAAAACAAACAAACAAAATCAATGACAATTAAGCCTGAATATATATTTTTTATTTACAAGTATATAAATAATCATTTCTCATTTGGGTATTTCCCCCTCCCCCCAATCTGTGCAGGTGAAATACAGGTTTCAATCCTGTTAATCCACAGGTGGAAGACTCGACCCTAGGCCCATTAAAAAAACATTACCCCACCCACCCATTTCTGTTAGTCTAACAAAATGGGTGGGTGGGGTAATGTTTTTTGAATTGGCCATTTACGAGTCCTAGGTCCGAGTCCGAGTCTTCCACCTGTGTGTTAACCCGGCCTAACAGGGCCGTAGCTGATGACAGGCCATAAAACACCATAATAAATAAATACATATATTTCCTGCCGACATACTCTTGGTTATTCAGTGCCATGGCCATATAAGAAGAAACACATAGACAGGCAAACCTACACAACCGCCTACGTTAATCTTGCCCAGTAGCCGATTTCATCACAATTGCAAAGTATACTTATCTAGCAAAGTATACTTTGAGGGAGTAATCATTTATTTTTCCCGAATGCATTATTTCATATAGAACTAACGACTGTATATATTTGATGATTAAAAGTATGCAGAATTATTATACTGAATTTATTACATTATCACAGCCAAAATGGCTGTGATAATGTAATAAATTCAGTATAATAAAAATTAATAAATTTATCCTAAAATTGAAAATTTCTCCCTCAAAGTATACTTTGCTAGAAAAGTATACTTTGCAATGTTGGTGAAATGGGCTACAGGTGATCCACATTTCTGAACATTTATTGCCAATGCCAACTCGCAATCAAGCAATTACGAGTACACAACTGCCTGTGTTAATCTTGCTCAGTTGATCAGCGTATCAGTAGCCTATTTCACCAACATTGCAAAGCATACTTTTCCTGCAAAGTATACTTTGAGGGAGAAATTTTCAATTTCAGAATAAATTTATTAATTTTTATTATACTGAATTTATTACATTATCACAGCCAAAATGGCTGTGATAATGTAATAAATTCAGTGTAATAAATCTGCATACTTTTAATCATCAAATATATGCAGTCGTTAGTTCTTTATGACATAATGCATTTCGGGAAAAGTAAATGATTACTCCCTCAAAGTATACTTTGCTAGATAAGTATACTTTGCAATTTTGATGAAATCGGCTACTGAACATATATTGGCAATGCCAACTCGCAGTCGAGGAATCACGAGTTAATCTTGCCAATGCCAACTCGCAATCAAGCAATTACGAGTACACAACTGCCTGCGTTTAATCTTGGCAATGCCAACTTGCAATCGAGTAATTTGATTGTCTGAGCCTGAGCTGTCATACAGCTCAGGCTCAGTCAATCAAGCTGCTTGATTTCATTGTTCAAGTATTTTGAAATAGAGAAATTGACAAATAGTGGCAAGATTATCGCAGGCGGTACAGGTAGTGTGGCAAACAGCCAAAACAGCGAGACAAAAACGGCACAAATTTGTCTCCAGGAATTTAAGACAGCGGTGTGTGCTTTGTTGTGCCACAATGTGACTACGGGTCGCCCTGCTATTGAACACATTAAATCTAAAAATAAAAGTTAAAGCTTAAAGGTGCATGCCCACTCAGTAGGTTATAATATATGGAGACAGATAGCTTTGTATGCTCTGTAGACATGACATTTTCTGGCAAAAGAAACATTCAGTCACCATTACACCCACGTATAATTGATATTATTATACATTTTATACCACACGTAAACTTCCACACTGATATCAGGGGTGATAACCATGTTTCCTGAAAATGTTAACGGACATTACTATTTATTCTTTATATTTATTTTTTGATGTGCAATGATCATACTTTATAATCTGTCGAAAATATTATTTTTCAAGAATATCCTGCCTTATTTGCATATTAAAATAGCCTGATACCATCGAGAGTCACTATCAGTAAAATAAATATAACTAAATGATTATATCTGTATAGCGGGCACTTTTTTTAGAACTGGTGAAATAGTGACACAATTATACACTTATTTAATTCCTATAAACAACATTTCGTGCCTACTGAGTGGTACCTTTAAGGTCTCATCCAACAGACCAGGGGGCCGTTTCACTAAACTTCGTACGACTAAAATTATGATAGTCTGTAAATTGCACATTAACATTGTTTTCTTGTAAATAATTATTGGATTTACATTTATTGAGCATAGGCTGCATATGCAGCCTATGCTCAA
Organism: Conchocele bisecta; assembly: GCA_029237695.1. NCBI lineage: Eukaryota > Metazoa > Mollusca > Bivalvia > Lucinida > Thyasiridae > Conchocele > Conchocele bisecta. The sequence continues at coordinate 21,510,423 of CM055272.1, forward strand.
TAAATGTAAATCCATAAATTTAAAATTTACAGACGATCTTACCTTTAAAGCTTAAGTAACGTTATCGGGTTTTATGCTAGCCGATGATCAAATATAAAATAGTTTCGCTGACTGGTCAGTAACGTCATGTGGTGCCATTCAACCAATGAAACGTCAGTTTTCAATTCCTTGTTACAAGGAATTGAAAACTGACGTTTCATTGGTTGAAGGCTTGTAACCTGGATATTCGTATCGGATCAATTCCAACAGTATTTTATCAGTCAGTACGTATTCGGCCAATACAAAGCTTGTTACGTGATACAAAAACAAATGGTTAACAAGCAAGTGAGCGGATATCCCGGCTGCCGCCGCGACCGACAAATAAAAACGTCCAATGCAAATCTTACGGACGAACGAACGAAAACTATAAACCCCTTGAGATACTTCATATGACAGGGCTATAACCAGAAACAGATTTACTGTATATATACACACCGACTGATAAAAAAGACTGCGACTATCAATTGATGTACAGAATGACGTTGCGTAATGACGTAACATCACAGTTACTCAGTTCACGGCATAAACGACATAAATGATGAATAGTATCAAGTTAGTATGTCTTGATATACCGTATTAACCCTAAATATTTGGAGATAACTTGCTTTGCAGGCGCGTAGCTGCATTAAGGCACTGCAGGCTCGGGCCTGCAGAATTTTCGAGAAAGGTGTTTTGAAATGTGCCAGAGTGCATCATTTACCTTCTAGTTTCGATTTTCTTTTATGGGGGTGCATGCCACCAGACCCGCCTAGCATACTCACACCAACGGTGCTCGAAGTCGTAAACCGGGCCTGCAGATTCAAATTGGCTAGCTACGCCCCTGCTTTGGAACATATTTAATACAGGTTTCCCAAAACAAATTATATCCAAATACATGTACAATGTTATTGTGATTAGACCACTACTGCCATACTAACCCTAAATATCGGCACGCTCACTGTTGTGGGGTAACCATAATTATATTTTGATGTTCCCCCAAATAAATGGTGTCCGAATATTTAGGGTTATTACGGTACAAAAATATCAGATTCTTCTCGGAAACGGTAGTGTTTCCTAGCCTCTATGTTTCCATTATGTCATTTCACATCACATAAAAATTGCATGAGATTATTATGTGTTTTGTTCCCACCAGTTATTTCCCATAGATGACATAAGTAAAGGTACCATGGCCCACCCATGCAGCCCATGCAGCCCACCCATCCCATCCCATGCAGCCCACCTATCCCATGCAGCCCACCTATGCGGCCCTTGTGCCCAAGATCAAGGTCAAATGACTTTACATTAACCCTTTCACCACTACAGGCCTGTATAGTGGTATTGGCAAACAGTGTAGATCCAGATGAGCCGGCTCGTGACGAGCCGTCTCATCAGGATCTGCACTGTTTGCAAGTAGTTTTCATATTTTTGAGAGAAAAAAACCCACCCCCTTTTCGTAAATGGACTAGTCTGGAAATCATTTTGTGACGATTGTATTGGTTGCAGAATTAACCTGTCAACATCCATGCCAGCTACTTAGGGGTAAAAGGTTAATGTTGTGGGGTAAATGTTAAAACTGTTTGGTTTGTTGGTCCAGGTATTGTTTTGGAGTACATCCATCAATGTTGGTGATTTCTTGTATTATAATTTCAGTGTTGAACGTATGGTATACTCGTACAGACGAGTCCCGGCCTTAAATGACCCTAGCTGTTGATAGGCTGTTAAACAACAAGAACAACAACAACATACACATTGGCATAGGCATCTCTGCTTACCTCTCAAACGGTTCCCATGACTACCATACCTCTGCTTAAACAATATCATGCTCCAGATAAGTTGCGTATTGGCATATTTTACACACTTACTTTAGCAAAATACGAATTGATTATCAAAATTTGGAGTACAAATTACTCACAGCAATTTGAAAATACGCATTGATTTTCAAATTTAGTAGTGAAAATACATGTACTGTAAAAGAAAAGTTGAAAATTTACTTAGTAAAAACTGTTTGTAGCTCAAATAAGTGTTTTTTTCTTTTTATCAATTGGAACATATTTAATAAGAAAGAAAATCAATAATACATATGTAAAATACGCATTGAATTTGAAATCTGGGGGTATAATACTCTTTAGATACAAAACTTATCTGGAGCTCTGCAATACACATCAACGTTAGCCATGGCTCACACACAGGTGGAAGACTCGGACCTATGACGCCAAAAAAATGCCTATTAAAAAAAATCCCTTTACCCCACCCACTTGGTCTCGTACAGTACCATCTTCTATTTCATAGAAGATGGTACTGTACGATACCAAGTGGGTGGGGTAATGGGATTTTATAAATAGGCATTTTTTTGGTGTCATAGGTCCGAGTCTTCCACCTGTGAGCTCACATGCCAATCGTTCCTCTGTAGCCGATTTCATCAAACTTGCAAAGTATACTTATCTAGCAAAGTATACTTTGAGGGAGTAATCATTTATTTTTCCCGAAATGCATTATTTCATATAGAACTAACGACTGAATATATTTGATGATTAAAAGAATGCATAATTATTTTACTGAATTTATTACATTATCACAGCCAAAATGGCTGTGATAATGTAATAAATTCAGTATAATAAAAATTAATAAATTTATCTTTAAAATGAAAATTTCTCCCTCAAAGTATACTTTGCTAGAAAAGTATACTTTGCAATGTTGGTGAAATAGGCTACTGCTTACACACCAACGGTTCCCATACGTAAATCGTACTCCTTGCCCTTGATATAGGGAAACACTGCTGGCTTGCCAATCGAATGCAGCGAGTTGATGACTTTTTCCCGCTGAAATTTTGTGGAGGACCAATCGCTGGATGAGACGGACCGAATGTTCATGTGCGACATTAACCCCAGTTCTTGTTGATCACCCCGGTCTTGTTGATAAGTCCCGCCTTGCGACAACGATGGTTCGTCGGACCCATAATGAAGGCTATTCTTGAACAGCAGTGATGACATGTCGTCACAGAGGTGCAGCGACACCTGGCTTCTTCCTGTGACGTCATCGCTGTACTTCTTCTTGGCGTGTACGTCTGATATATGCTTGGGTTTGAACAGTACCGGTCGCTGCTGCTTCGTCGGGTCCTTCATTAAACCCTTGTCGATCACATCACTGGGTAAATTCGGCTTCTTTAATTTCTTCTTCGTGTCCATTTTCACGTCCTTGATCTCGTCGTTGTAGTCACGCGGGCCGAATTTTCCGTCGAAGTACTTTGGTGCCGACTCGACCTGTGGCATCATGGTGTACTCATCTCGTGGGTAGTCATCGGTGAGGTTCGTCATGTAGGGTGGGTCATCGACGCGTAGCGGGATCTTCCAACGATTCGGGTTGTAGAATCCGGGCGACTTGGTTCGCTCCTCATCCGTGTCCTGTTTCGGTGCGGACGTCGCCTCGTATAGTCCTCCATCGTCAAAGTCATCCATCAGGTGCGTGATGCTCGTCAGTTAGTCGGTTTCCGGCTCATCGGGGATTTCTCTCGTGTCGGTTTTAACGAGGGAATCGCATCGGGCCTACGGTGCTCCGTTTCGGTTGGTTTCTGAGGATAGCGGAAACTGTCAATTACTACCACACTCATGATCAAGGTGCATGATCTCGTGGTTACAACAACAACAACAATAGCTCAAAGTGTTGAAAGTGCGCCCACTCCAAAGTAAGTATTATTTGATAGTTCTCGTTTTTGCGAAGAATCGATTTCCGTGTCAGCAGACACGGAAATCGATTCTTCTAAAAAATGACAGACATTTTTCTAATTTCAGAAATAGTGGACCGATTTTCAAGCTATCTAGCTTTCAGAATCAATTTCCATTTTTTTTCGTTTTTCGACTCCTCCAGGTTCTCCACAGTTCCCATAGAGAATTCACAAAATGAAAAGTAGGCTCATTCTTAAATTTTACTATAATTTAATATTATCGAAAAATATATTGTTTTTGCATTATTCATATAGTCGTAAAATTTGGGCAGGTTTCGTGAAACAGACTGTAGGCTTATCTACGGTTGCCCTTGTGGCAAACTCGCATCAGCTCATTCCGGGTCACATGATCACCACACTCCAATGACAGTACCGGTTGCGCTAACCTTGGTAATATTTTTTCTATTGTTTTAGTTCAAAATACATGTACAGTCAAACCTGTGTATAAAGACCAGCCATGGGAAGTGAATAATCTGGTCTTTGTTCACAGGTGGTCTTTATTCACAGGGTCATTTATATAGTAATTGTGCCATTGGGACAACACAATTGTGGCCTTTACAGCCAGGTGATTGCTATTCGGAGGTGGTCTTTAGCACAGGTTCGACTGTACTTGAATATTGTTCTTGAACACAAGCAGCTTGCTTGGCTGAGCTGTGCTACATCTCAGTCTCAGCCAGCACAGCTCAGCTCAGGCTCAGCCAATCAAACTGCTTGATTGCGAATCAAGATTGCCAATAGATGTTCTGAAACGTTAATAAGACACGCCTTCATTTTGTACTGTATAATTTCATTAAATACGTTTACAAAATTTACAATATTTTCCAAAATCAAAGTAAAAAGTTAACAAAATTTTCAGAGTACATGTGGAATATAATTTTGTCAAGTTTTGACGCCATTTACGGAAAATATTGTAAATGTTGTAAGCGTGTTTCAGGAAATTACGCTGATATCCGAAGGTACAAAATCACATGGCGTGTGTCCTATGTACAAGATTCACACAGGCGGTTGTGTATCCGGGTATGAGATCACATGGTTCCCGAATGTTATCAGCGCTCCAGATAAGCTGCGTATTTGCTTAATTACCCAATTAAAATTGCCAAAAAAAAAAACAATTGAAATCAGAAGTAGCGAGTATCAAATAGCAATAAAAAATGTATGGTACTTTTATCATGCTGCAGAAAACAATAAACAGGCCACAAATATAGCATATTTTTCTTATTTTCCATCTTGGTACTTCATTAGAATTGTCTCCAAGGAGACAATTCTAATGAAATGTCAAGAAATGTTTTCATTTCGAAGCAAAGTATTCAATAATTGCTGTCTGTTGATGTGTAAACAGTAGTGTGATTTTATTTTGAAAATTTTGAAATACCCAATTGTTTCAGAAATGATGGGAGTGATAATACTCCATTACTAATTCCTTATCTGGAGCCCTGGATACCGAACCTGAATTTCCGCGACGTGACGTAATCTGTAAATAGAACATCATGTTTACCTTGGCAGCAATGCTGTTTGGCTTCATCAGTGAATCCGTCCGCAGTTTCTCCTTCTTACTTGCCTTCTCCTTGGGTTCCTTCGACTTCGTGCCTGTAGATATAGCGAATAGTAGGTTAGTGCGAGGCTCTGCCGAGCACATCCAGTTTCCGTGCCGCGCCAGATATTTTTTCCCATTCACGGCACTAACATACTATTCTATTTATCCCGTGAACACCTACAAATGGCTGTAAAATGCAAAAATAGTATTGACTGAATATCAAAAATGTTTCACGGCACATACGCACTGTGTTGACGGGATAAATAGCGAATACCAGGCTGGTGTCTATTGGTATCAAGTTTTTCAGACGAGGCTAGGAAACGCGTAATGGCTGTGATAATGTAATAAATGGCTGTGATAATGTAAGAAATGGCTGTGATAATGTAATAAATTCAGTATAATAAAAATTAATAAATTTATCAAAAAATTGAAAATTTCTCCCTCAAAGTATACTTTGCTAAAAAAGTATACTTTGCAATTTTGATGAAATCGGCTACAGGCAAGTGTGTTTTGACAAGGTAAGCAAATTTTGTGGCTCGCTGATACAAAATCAAAGGACTGCCATCCAGAATTTCTTCGCAGTATGTGTTTGTGGATGACACATAGATTAATAATTAAGCTACAGTGGAAAGCGTTTCGCGAAAAATAAGCGCGGGAATTTCACAGCAGCAGCAACAACAACGAGTTAAAAATAATTTTAAAATCCAAAATGATAAATGGATTTCTATTCTGAGACCTATTCTGAACCGACATCGAAGATTGTATTTGTGCACTGAACCATGGAGTTACGAATCGCGAATAATCGAGTATGGCGGTTAATCATCGCACCCTTAGACTACGAAAACATGAGCAATAACATAAATTTAGCACACAAAAAAAGCAAACAAGCGTGTATCACACTGAAAAGGCGATCAACCTAAGTTATTAGAACTATTTTTTATGGCGTAAGACCCTTTTTTTTTTAAAAGTTTAACCCGCAAACTATGTGCTGCGACCGACATAAGCTCATTTGCATAAAAGCTGGAAGATCTCAAATTTGGATGTTGGTTGTATAATTCTTCGCTAGCACTCTACAGGGATTCCGCTGGGGAACATAAAAAAATAGCCACTTCAAAAAAAAAAGAGAAAAATCATTTTTGTTCTTCTTTTTTTTGAAAATTGTAATTTTTATCGCCAATTGTTTATTTGTATGGCCAATTGCGAAAGTGGCGATTGCCAGCTGAATCCCTGACTCTAATAAAAACATGATTATTCGTGTTTCGAATATCACACAGACCAGGATAGCAAATGTTTTTGACACAGAGTCTTTTAACCAAACACATTACTAGAAACTAGAAAATGTATGTTTCTAGTATGGCGGATTGTGATTCTAGAAACATAATTATTCATGTTTCTAGCATCAGGTTGCGTATAGTGTAGTATTTAATTAAGACATTGAGACACACTAGCTAATTACAGACAGAATATACTGTCGAACCTCTCCGAACGGCCACCTCTCTACAACAACACCCTCTCTATAACAGCCGCTATTTTATATCCCAAATGGATGATTTCCTCTGTATTTAACCTTTCTACTGCTGAGCATTACAATTGTCGTCTGCTGTTGCTTTTGCTTTATTTCTCAATAAAAACATGTTTTGACAGCATTCTAGAATCAATTCCATTGGAAATGATTCTAAAATGTTGCCAAAACATGTTTTGATGAGAATTATCGAAGAAAATAAATAGACAGCGGACGGCAAAATCTAATTTAGCATTAACCTCCCTACAACAGCCACCTATCTACAACAGCCAGTTGTGCGTCTTCCCATGGGTGGTGGCTGTTGTAGAGAGGTTGCACTGTATCTGTGTTTGAAATAAACAGCAGCAGAAAACATAAGAAAGTCACAAATTTCACCTTATTCAACCTGATGCTAGAAACACGAATATTCGTGTTTCTAGCTTCAGGTTGCATATGGTGAATGCGCCCATCAGAGCAGCATGGCAATAACCCCTCACCTGTCTGTCCGTCCTTGCTGAATCCTTGCTTGTCGAGCCACTGTCTAAACGCGTCCTCGCTGTAGTTGCGGTGCGTCGCTTTAAACTCCGCCTCCAGCTCCATTTCACGGAGCACGTGCTGCATGCGCACTCGCCGCAGGTGATGCATCTCCTTGGCAACGTTGTCCTTGCCCTGTTGCCACATCTCGGCAGCGATGATCCTATAATAGAAAAGTAGTCTCAGATAAACCTACTGTCCTGTCTGTTTCACGAAACCAAGACATATAAACAATGCGAAAACACTATTTTTTTTTGATAATATTAAAGTTTATAACAATTTAAGAGTGAGCCTTCTTTTTATTTCGTGAAATTTGGTCAAATATTTATTTTATTGCGAAAAAAATTGTTTTAACTTTTGTTTTCTTAATTACATGTACATCATTTCCAAGCCATGTTTCAGGATCAATTTTCAAAATGTTTCGTTTTTCAACTCCTCCTCCAGGTTTTCCAGCTATTTTACCCCATGTTAAATTCTCATAAATGAAGGGAATGTTCAATGTTGATAACAAATTTAATTTGATAAAAAAAAATGTTTTGCATTGTTTATATACATTTAGTCGTAAGATTTTGGCAGATTTCGTGAAACAGACTGTAGAAAGTCAGTGCTCCAGATAAGGAATTAGTAATTGAGTATTGTTACTCCATCATTTCTGAAGCAATTGGGTATTTCAAAATTTTAATTGGGTATAATTAAATCACACTGCTGTTTACACATCAACATACAGCAATTATTGAATAGTTTGTTTCGAAATGAAAACATATCTTGGCATTTCATTAGAATTGTCTCCTTGGAGACACAAGGAGACAATTCTAATGAAATACCAAGATGTGTTTTCATGGAAAAATAAGAAATATATGCTATATTGATGGTCTGTTTATTGTTTTCTGTAGCATGATAAAGGTACCACAATTGTTCTCATTGCATTTTGATACTCACTACTTCTGATTTCAATTGGGTTTTTGACAATTTTAATTGGGTATTTACGCGAATACGCAGCTTATCTGGAGCTCTGGAAAGTTATGGAATATATTAGAAAAATGATTACTAAGTTATTTAATTTAAGATTTACACTAACGTCTATAATGGAAACGTCTATCTAAATGTGGTATATGCAGGGCTCCAGATAAGCTGCATATTTGCTTAAATACCCAATTAAAATTGCCAAAAACCCAATTGAAATCAGAAATAGCGAGTATCAAAAAGCAATGAAAAATGTGTGGTACCTTTATCATGCTGCAAAAAACAATAACAGACCACACATATTTTTCCATGAAAACACATCTTGGTATTTCATTAGAATTGTCTCCAAGGAGACAATTCTAATGAAATGCCAAGACATGTTTTCAATTAGAAGCAAACTATTCAATAATTGTATCCCCCGGACGAAAGTTGGGGGATACTATGGATTTGACACCGTTCCTCGTCCGCGTCCGCGTCCGCCGCAGACACTTCTTGTCCGGAGCATAACTCGACCACCCTTTGGAATATTTTCATGAAACTTCACACATGCATAGACCACGACCCGAAGGTGTGTTGTGCACAAGAATGACAACTCTTGCATAGCTAATTTTTGAGTTATCTCCATTGTTTGTGTTCACGCATTGATTTCCTGTCCGGAGCATAACTCGACCACCCTTTGGAATATTTTCATCAAACTTCACACATACATAGACCACGACCCGAAAGTGTGTCGCGCACAAGAATTACAACTTTTGCATAGCTAATTTTTTAGTTATCTCCCTTTTTTGTTTTACGCACTCTACAAACTGGACAATAATGCATGAATACCCGTTTTCTCCTGTGTCTACCTTACCTGTAGAGAGAACAATAGCCTTCTCCGATTTGACAATAGTGACTGGGAGAACCATTCACCTGTGCATGTGCTAGTATGTGCAAATGTCCAGACTGACCACTAACTGACCACTAACTTATTACAGGTAATTTATACAGGTAAATTATTATATTACATTTCCGTAAACTGTGTTGACACTATTGTGGCAATATGTGGACCTGTGCAGATATGATATGTAGATAAATATAGGATTATTAAAAAAAAATTCTGGGCTCCAGTAGCGAGCATTATTATTTTTAATTTTTAAACTTTTTTTTTTCCATTTTATTTTTCAAATTCTTTTTCAATTTTTGTCTAGTAGCATAAGGTCGTAAGTGCTATATACAGATTAATATCATATAATAAAACAATTATTGACTAGTGAGCCATAGAATATAATCTGATATTCTATGGTTCACTGGTCAATAATTGTATAATATGTTCGGGCCAGTGAAAATTGCTTTCGGGCCCAGGCTCGAGGTCAAGGCGGGACGAGGCGAGGCATTTGATTCCGCGGAATTCTTGTTTACTTATCTCCCTTTGTTGTTTCATGCACTGATTTCGTGTCCGGAGCATAACTCGAACACCCTTTGGAATATTTTCAGTAAACCTCACACATCACATACATAGACCACGACCCAAAGGTGTGTCGCGCGCAAGAATGACAACTCTTGCATCGTTAATATTTTTTTATTTATCTCCCTTTGTTGTTTCATACACTGATTTCGTGTCCGGAGCATAACTCGAACACCCTTTGGAATATTTTTTATTAAACTTCACACATGCATAGAAGACGACCCAAAGGTGTGTCGTGCGCAAGAATGACAACTCTTGCGTCATTAAATTCTTAGTTATCTCCCTTTGTTGTTTCGTGCACTGATTTCGTGTCCGGAGCATAACTCGAACACCCTTTGGAATATTTTCATGAAACTTCACACTTGCATAGACCACGACACTAAAGGTGTGTCACACAAGAATGACAACTCTTGCATCGCTAATTTTTTATTTATCTCCCTTTGTTTTTCCGCGCACTCATTTTGTCTCCGGAGCATAACTCGAACACCCTTTTTTCAAACTACTTGTGTATCTGGGGAGGGGGATACACATGCGCTTGTCGACAAGTGTCCATTTCTAGTTGCTGTCTGTTTATGTGTAAACTACACAGTAGTGCGATTTCATTTTACCCAATTAAAAATTTGAAATACCCAATTGCTTCACAAATGATGGAGTGACAATACTCAATTACTAATTCCTTATCTGGAGCCCTGACATATATACTTTTATGTAGTAGGCTATGATCATTTCACAACAAAGGAGTGGGTGGTTGGAAGGGCGAACGCAACGGCGTAAATTAAAGGTACATGCCCACTCATAAACTGTTCTTGAAATGAATTAAATAAGTGTACATTTGTGTCACTATTCTAAATGATATCAGTGCGAACATATACATCTGATATAAAATGTATAATAATGCCAATCAATATGTGGGTTAATGGTGAATGATTGTTTATTTTGTCTCTAATATAAAGAACATTCTGTGCCTACAGAGTGGGCACGTACCTTTAACGGTAAGGGTTCCTCCTTATAGGAATCGCGATTTGCCTGGTTTGGCCCTCCGGTACGTTTTTAGCTCGACTATTCGAAGAATAAGTAGAGCTTATGTTGTCACCCCGGCGTCGGCGTCACCGTCGCGCCTTGGTTAAGGTTTTTAGTCAACCTTGTATATGTAATACTACTGGCCCTACACCCACCATACTTGGACAACTTCATCTCCTAGTGATGCACATCAATAACCCCTGATCTATATTTGACCTTCACCTACATTTCCTCTTGAATTACTTACTTAATTCCCCTTGGTTAACGTTTTTAGTCAAGCTTGGTTAAGGTTTTTAGTCAAGCTGGTACATGGAATACTATTGTGCATACAGACAGCATACTTGGACAACCTTTTCTCATAGGGATGTACATCAATAACCCCTGATCTATATTTGACCTTGACCTACATTTCCTCTTGAATTACTTACTTAATTCCCCTTGGTTAAGGTTTTTAGTCAAGCTTGTATATGGAATACTACTGGCCCTACACCCACCATACTTGGACAACTTCATCTCCTAGTGATGTACATCAATAACCCTGATCTATTCACCATTCACCTACATTTCCTCTTGAATTACTTACTTAACTTTGATTCCCCTTGGTTAAGGTTTTTAGTCAAGCTTGGTTAAGGTTTTTAGTCAAGCTGGTACATGGAATACTATTGTGCATACAGACACCATACTTGGACAACCTTTTCTAATAGGAATGTACATCAATAACCCCTGATCTATATTTGACCTTGACCTACATTTCCTCTTCAATTACTTAGTTAATTTCCCCTTGGTTATGGTTTTTAGTCAAGCTTGTATATGGAATACTACTGGCCCTACACCCACCCTACTTGGACAACTTCATCTCCTAATGATGTGTATCAATAACCCCTGACCTATATTTGACCTTCACCTACATTTCCTCTTGAATTACTTACTTAATTCCCCTTGGTTAAGGTTTTATAGTCAACCTTGGTTAAGGTTTTTGGTTTTTTAATCAAGCTTCTACATGGAATACTATTGTGCATCCAGACACCATACTTGGATAACTTTTTCTCATAGGGATGTAGATCAATAACCCCTGACCTTTATTTTACCTTCACCTACATTTAACCTTGAATTACTTGGTTAATGTTTATAGTCAAG